>CAUYQV010029716.1:0-20183 GCA_963574575.1 Galagoides demidoff | reverse complement strand
GATTCGAACCTGCCACCTTAGGTGTATGTGGCTGGCGCCTTAGCCGATTGAGCCACAGGCGCCGAGCCAATATATTTTTAAAGTATTTGACCAAGTACCTTTCTAATTGCATGAAGTGAAATCTACTTATATTATCTTCCTCTAGTGAGTTATTGGGTAACAGAAAGAAAAAAAAAAGGCAAACAAGAAAACAAGAATTAATGCTCCCTGGGAGGGAGTCTGCTACTTGCCCCCATCCAGGGCCGAGGCCTGGTTCTGACCTGGTCAGATAAAGAGGGCACTGTACAGGCTGCCCCTCTATAGAGTCTTCAATGCACCCAGCAGGGTCTCAGAGACAAGTATAGGCAAGAGGGGAGGACAACCCAAGCTGTGCTCTGCTCTTAGTGTTTCTACTACACCATCTCTTCTGGCTCTGGATCCAGGAGGCTGAGAGGTGGCAAAGACAACCCCCATATCATGTCATCATACTGTTCTGGACTCGACAACACCATGAAATGAGTACTATTAGGTCAGCCAAAAGATTTAGCCAAATTTGTAGCTAAGTTTTAATTTAAGCTTCGCTACAGGGATCATTTCAGGCCCTGATTACTTTCTACATGGACAATTTTGTATTTCCTCAACATATTAATGAACCTTGTGATTTACAAAATGGGAGCTACTGGACCATTTTCATACTCCACAGTCTACAAAAAGACCACTTGACTCTAGCCCATCCTTCAAAATTGAAAGTAAATCTTTGTGAAAAATACAGTGGAGAAAAGTTTTAAACAGTTATTTCCTAAAATTTGCAAGACATAAAGGTTTCCACTTAGAATTCTTTCAACATACAAACTAAAAGCCAGTTTAAGTTTGTCAAAATCCCTTTGGCATGCTTTTTCTTCTAAGCTCCATCCAAGCGATGGAAATAAATTGCTATTTTCACACCAAAAGTTCTAATATTCTGCCCCCAGGGGTGGATGCCATAGGTAAGCTCTGTTGCAGAAAGAGAATTAAGTTTGGCAAATGCATATAAGCTAATTTCTCTATTAGGTTAGCAAAAGAAAAGAAAATTATCCTCCTTGCAATTAATCTGTGTTCAGTGTGGAACCAAATTTATACCCTCACTCTTTTCCCCTAGAAGACTTTGAAAAATAACGAGCAGAGTGCTTCCCGTAACTGATGGTGAGGTCATCATTTGCTAGGAAGGGAACAATTTGCAGCATTTGCATAAAGCCAATCACCTTGTCCAGGGACAGTTACAAAATAATCCGATGCCTTCTTCCAGGCACTGGGCCTCATAGCCTTATGATAAAACAGAGATAGAGAAAGGGCAAGAGAAGACAGAAAAAGAAACGTAAGAGAAGAATCCCTCTTCACCTGCTGAAAAGCTACAAAATTGTATATGTGTTCACAGAGCCCTAGCTGCACCCACATCACACAGATAGTCTATTTCCTTAATATAAGACAAAAGGAGAGAGTTATACAGACCAGGATACACTTTTTTCACTTCTATCTAGCTCTGACCCAGTGTATAGATATAGACAACATAAATCATCATAGTGTTATTTTTTTTTTCAATTTCTGGACTCCCCCCACAAAAAAATTACCAAATTATTAAATATCCAGAAACATGCCATCTGTTTCTTTCAGATATTCCAGAAAAAGCTTGCTTGGGAGAAACCATTCTATGTTTTGATCTTCAGAAATCTATCCCGATCAAAGGAATAAACAGGTCCCAAGCATATTTAGTACCACTCTCTGTGGTTATAATCACAATATTTATCACTTTTTTCTCACTAATTTAACATTTATACTTAGGTTAAAATTACTTGTATTAAAAAAGAAAAAAAATCTAATATTGATGTCTCTTTCCATTTCCTCTTTACAACTCACGTTTGTCAGTCTTTTATTTTTCTTCCATGAGTCCCTTAAGTGTTCAAATAACAATAGGCAAGACTTTCTACATAGTATTTTTCCTTTTAGATATAGAGATGCCATTCAGGAGTAAGCAGGGTAATTTCTGGTATGCAGATGGTCAAGGTGAAGAAGCAAACACAACAGTGGGTACATATTTGGTTGGCTCTGCCATGACTGGCTTGTGACATGCCTTCTGGAAGTGCATTACCAGCCTCACACCATTAGGTGGACAGCTGGGCCTGAATTAGAAGGAAGGCCTAGGTTTTCAGTTATTCTCTGGGAAAGACATCTCAGAAAACATCCTGCATTAAGTCCTTGCTTCTTTATTTGTTTTTCCTTTCCTCCATTACTTTTTATGCTGAGTCTGTATTTTCTCCCTTTTCAAGGTCTATGGTGGCCACTCCAACCTCATTACTGAGTTGTTGCTGAAAATAAAAATAAGCTCACCAAAAAAAAGCAGGAACAGCATACGTAGAGATATTCCAAGGAATATTCCAAAAGAAGGAATATCCTTTAGTCCCTGGCCTCACCACTCCTGGAGAAGCATATAATATTAATACTTAGAAGGTCCTCTGCAGAGTCAGAGTACATATTTTCAGAACTTATTCCAGAGCCCTGGAGATTCCACAGAAGTGCCTCAGGAACCAACCCAAAGGCAAAAGTGGGGCAAATCTAGCAGGACCTCTGCTCTAACAACCCCATAACACACACACACAACACAATATCACCACTAGCTATTCTGTGTAGAATAGCTTTTATTTATTTTAAGTTTTGGATTTGTATGTAAGATTTCCCTTGAAGGAAAGATTTTTATGCTCCTCAAATCTTTATAAATTCCAGTTAAATACTCTTCTTTTATAAATGAGAAAACTAAGGTCTAACAGATTTGATGGTTACCCAAGGCCACATAAATAATGAGTAACCAAGAAAGGACTTGAGCCCAGAACTCTGAATCTATATATAGCCTCTTTCATTACTTTGTTGAATTTTTTTCATGTCAACAACCCAGACTTTACCAAATGTGCCCACTCTTTGTAACCTACATTAGTTTATCCAAAACAAGGTACATTTACTATTAAACCATTCATTGTACCAATTATGTAGCCTGAATCAATAAAAAATCAATAAAACTAAACTTTCTTCTGTCCAAAATATTTTGAAATCTTCCTAAATGCCTAGGCAGAATCTTTGTTCAAATCTTTATTCTAATAAATATTTATTCTATTGAAAAAAAAGAGACAACATAATTATGTAGTCAAAGAATAACACAGATCTTTTTTTAATTTCATTGATATATTTCCAGGATGCAAGCTCTTGAGAAGGCAGGGAGAAATGACATGATTAAGGCTTAGGCAGACAAGATTTTATTGTCAGTTCAACATTGGCTATAAATGCAAGCTGTTCAGGGAGGAAAAAACCATGAAAAAGACAAAAGGGGCAGCGCCTGTGGCTCAAATGAGTGGGGCGCTGGCCCCATATGCCGGAGGTGGTGGGTTCAAACCCAGCCCCAGCCAAAAACTGCTAAAAAAAAAGAAGAAGAAGAAGAAGACAAAAAAATTGAGAATCTTAACAAAGCAAAAGAAGCTATAAAATAAAACCAAACAACATCTGGACATGAAAATACAATAACTGATACTAAAAATTTAATGTATGAGTCTAAAATTAGATTGTGTATAGCTAAGGAAAGAATTGGTGAACTGGAAGCAAAACTAGAATAAATAATAAAAACGAAGCATGGAGAGATTAAAAGTATGGAAAACAAAAAAGAGAGGATAACAGATATAAGAGATGCAGTAAGGTTCAACTTTGAAGTCCCAGAAGGAGAACAAAACGTGAATGAAGCAGAAAGAAGTAATTCCAAGGTTGTCAAGCAAGCCTCTTTCAAAAACGTTAAAGTCAACTAGTTTTAGCACTACTTTCTGCAACAGTCAATGCTAGAAGAAAATAAAATGACAGGATTTTAACACATGGCCCAGGAATTTTATAAATAATATAATTAGCATTTACCTACAGCCAGAAGCAAACTATAAAATGTATTCTCATTAGTAAACTATATTTAATCAAAAGAAATTAGTATTGAAGCATATGATAATTATATTAACATTTTACATTTTTAGTAATACAAATTATGAGGGTTTTTTATTTCAGGTTAATATGAGGGCAAAAACAATCAGGTTATACAATATTTGTATTTGTTCAGTAGAGTCTCTCTTATAGTTGTATTCCTCACCCAAAAGGTGTGCCATATACTCCTACCTTGTACCCATTAAGTGGGAACACACTGATCCCCTCCACTTCTCCCTTCTGCCCACTTCCACTTTCCCCCTCCCCCCAACTTGAATTGAATTGAGTTTTTCTCTTATGTGGGTGTGTATTAGATCATCTACTGGCTTTATATTAGTATTAGGTACATTGGCTATTTGCTTTTACACTGTTGGTGGGACTACAAACTAAAATAGCCTCTTTGTAAAGAAGTATGGAGAACCCTGAAAGAACTTAAGTTAGACTGCTTATTTATTCCACAATCCCATTACTAGGCATCTATCTAGAAGAAAAAAAAAATCACTTTAGCATAAAGACATTTGCACTGGAATGTTTATTGCAGCTCAATTTACAATCGTCAAGATGGAGAAACAACCTCAATGCCCATCAACTCAGGAGTGGTCTAACAAACTGGGGTATGTATATACTGTGGAATACTAATCAGCCATTAAAAAGATAGTGACTTTATGTCTTTTGTATTAACCTAGATGGAGTTGAAACACATTCTTCTTAGTAAAGTATCACAAAACTGGAAAATGATTTTAATGCATAAATATGCTCATCTGGATTTTAAATAACTCTTCACGTATTATGTATTTTTTTTTTTGCTGTAGTACAAAACATGATGTTTATTAGCCTATAAAACTCCAAAGAAAAAGTATCCTATAATTATTTAGGTAAGCCTTCAAATATAACTTGATTTTCAAGAGACAAGACACAGTAAATATTTGGTATACTTCTCAGTTAAATATTCTTATCAAAATAAATATGACCAAGAGGTAACTGAACTCTGGGAAATTTTTGCTCAGTGATGTGACATTGAGTAGTTACTCAGGATATTTTCCCCAGAGAATTTTTTGGTTGTAAAAGCCAACATTTAACATTTAAATATGTTCAGAGTTCACAAACATTCTCTCTCAAAAGCTGCTGATAAAAATTTTGCAGTCCCTGGGCACCATAGAAAGTTGTCTCATGTGGAAGCCAATTAGCCTAAGGTATATTTGAATTCTGTTTGACAGAGCATGAAATGAGCTTGATCTGACTAGTATTTAGCACTGTATGCTTTGAAGTTGAGAGAAATATGATCAAAAATTGCTTAACTCACTTAACAATGAATGTCTCTGGCATACTCCTTGGTGCCTGAAAGGATTTATTCACTTCTAAAAGGTGAGTCATTTACTACCCACTCTCTAGTTGGATAAGCTCAATATTGGTACAACTTCTTCAATATTGTCTTATTGATATTCATTTCCCAGCTTACCTCGTGGGATGGAAAATTTAGTATAAATGCTTCTGGTTAATTATGCTCTGTTTTATCAAGCTTGATAAATTGGCTCAAATAAATAATATAAAATGAATTCCTTCACAATTCCAACACAACATAAAGGTCAAAGGATGAAAGGATGCCACTCCCCCCAACCCCCCAGGTTGACTTGATGATGGTAAGAGGGTATCTTTTTATGTCATGTGATAATGCCAGTATAACATGATGTTATCACTGTTATATAGACAATAAAAACTTAATGTTAAGATAATTACAGAGGCAGATCCACAATAGTAATGATTTAGAAAATTATCCTCCTTGAAAATCTAAAATATTTTTGAAGGCCTGTCAGAGATCAAAGGGAAAAGAAAATAGAAATTTGAAAAGAGAGAAATCAAATATCAAACCCAGGCACAGAGCATAGTTCATGTGAGTACCAGCAGAAAAGAGGTCAACAACACTGGAACTAAAATTCAAAACAGAGTTCACAAGTCAGAACAAAAGTCAAGCTAGGAAAGGTAATCAGCCCAGTTCAGAGTCTTTCAATATCTAAGTATGAAACCATTAAGTGAACAAGGCATTACGAAAGGAAACTGGGTAGCCTTGGCCTTTGTATGATGCCAATATAGATCAATAGAGAAGCCCCAGTAGCCTAATAAAGCATTGGCCTCCCAATGTAGATCAATAGGTCACTCTGTTCTCATCCAACAAGGGCTGTATCTGACACTTAGACACAGGTAGGACAATGTGCAGTGATTTTAGTTGGAGCCAAAGCTCTCCTTTAATATGAAGCCTTCTTAGCTGACAAATGCAATCTAGTAGACATAAAAAGTAGACAAAGCATACAATTACAAGCAGTGTTTGTTAGGTTTGACTAGTTAAATAGATGCACTGTAGCATATACTTATTGTATATACATTTCAGGTATTCACAAACCAGGGACATAAGAAACCATAAAACTCCACCTCTCAGCCACAGAAGGGATATCTCTTTAAAACATCTTTGGCTAATGACAAAGAAATTGAAAAATCTTTAACATTTCCAATTCTGGGTTTTTTTCCCCCCCTTTTTAAAGTTTGGATAAATAATGCATTCACAGAGATCACACTTTGAAAATATAAAATGATACTAATAAAAAGCCCTCCTCTCTTACTTATCCACCCAGTGCTACAACCACACCACCATTATCACTGCATCTTACCCTACAACAAGGAGCCACCATGATAAATATCCTCTTTCTTCCTCCCGGGATTTTATGCATATAAAAGGAAATGCAAATACATTTTTTCCAGTTCCACTTTTAAAGATTTCCACTTACTAGAATATTTATTTGCCATGATTCTAATTTAGCTTCTTTTTACTGAACATAAAAATTATAGCAATCGTGTCTTTGGACAGTGTATTAAATCTCAACATACATGAGCATCTGTGCACCACTCTACATGCTCTACAAATAATATACCACATTATCCTTTTTAAAATGCAGGTATATTGTCATAATAATGGTAGGAAATCCAACACCAAAAAACTAATAAATTGTTACACTGGCTAGCAAAAAAATCACTGTTCTCCTCTCTTCTTCCCACCTTCCCCAATACTCACATCTGCAGCCATGTCTTCTTCCTCCTAAATTCTGCCATCATCACCTCCAAGAGAATAACCTAATACCTAACTTTACAATTCCTTGACACCACAATGGAAAGAGCATAGACTTTGGAAACAGGTAGATCCGGATTTGAAAGAGCTTTCACTACTCACTAGAATGTGAACCTGGATTCTATTCTTGCCTTTCTGAAAACAAGAAATTTGGAATGGAGTGGAATGAGTATGAGGAAAATACCCTGTATGGTTTTATAAACAAAAATGTATAATTCTCCATTAGAATTAGGCCTTCAACTTACTTTTATTTTGTCATTTGTAAAATATTCTATAGTCATTAATCCTTTGTCAATTTCTTTTTGGTCCTTACTTCTTGTTTTTCACCCTCATTCTCAGTGTATTAACTACACTGTCTACTTTATCTTAAAAAAAAAAAAAAAAGAATACATTAGATAACAGTCTCACTAACTGTCTTCCCCTTCATCAAAAAACAGCTAAAAATAGCCAAACTTTATGATATATATTTAAAAAAAGAAGAAAACTCTGAAAGGCAAAGAGAAGAAAGTGGAGCAGCTAATGACCTCAGATCCCAAAACCAGCCTGGTGGTGAGTTCCCTGGGTTTTTTCTGTATGTTTCTGTGCGTGTGCATGTGCACACTCATGCCTCAGATGTCTCAGACTTGGAGCTAAGAAAGCCAGCAAGTCAGAAATGCCAAGCTCATATTAAAAATAAAACACAACAAAACTCCTATTTCTCTAGGCAAACTACCAATAAGAGAGCAGCCTGGCACAGCAGAAAACTTTTAGCTGCTCTAATTGTATCTGAACATCACTGGAAAACTATGGCCCCACACCCATACACACAAGCAAAGGCAAAAGAGTTATAAGCTTCTACCAAACCCAATGATAAGGAGATTCCCTTTCCCATTCCCATTTCTGAAGTTGTGTCAGAAAACTTAGTAAAGAGTCAGGACATTCACCACCTTCATTATCCCTTCTTTCAGTGCTGTGAGAGCTATGAGAGGTGTCACATGGAGCACTGCTATCCCTCCTTCCAAGAAGGTATCAATAGAGGTCTGATGGAGAGATGGAATTCCCATACCCATCTTGGAGCCAGCCCCGCGGGAGTCAACAGAGGCCTGAGGGGAAGCCTGGACTTCTATTTCCACAGTAATAAGATTGCATCTCCTTTCTCCTGCAAAAATTTTAAATAAGTCATCATAAAAATGCTTCAATGAGCAACAACAAACATACCTGAAACAAATGAAAACTGGAAACTTTCAACAAAGAAATAGAAGATATAAAATACCAAACAGATTTTTAGATTAGAAAAATACAATGATCCACATAAAAGCAGTCAATGTAGTTACATAGAGAATAGAGAAAAGAATCAGTGTACTGAGTGATAGAATACTAGAAATTATTCTATCAGAAAACAGAGAAAACAGAATTTTGAAAATAAATACTGTTTAGGAACAACTGGACTATAACAACAGATCTAACATTCATATTATTGGTGTTCTGGAAGGAGAGGAGAAAGAAAACAGGGATGAAAAAATTCAATTAAATAATGGATGACAACCATTATTTTGACATAAATCTATAGAATCAACAGGCTAAACAACAACAAAATCTCAAACAAGATCAATCTAAGAAAATGCACAAGAAGACACACTATAGTCAAATTTATAAAACTAAAAGACAAAGAAAAAATGTGGAAAGAGAAATAAATGACACATTATCTACAGAAGAAAAACAAGAATGATAGTGGATTTCCTAAATGAAAGCACAGGAGCCAGAATAAAGTGGCACAGTTTTCCAGCACCAAAAATGAAAAAACCAAAATCCTACTTCCAGAGAAAATATTCCTTAGAAATTAAAAGGAACTCCATATGTTCTAAGATGAAGGAAAACAATGAGATTTGTCATTAACAGAGTTATAGTCTAAAAGAATGGCAAAATAAAGTTCTCTATACAGATAGAAACTGATAAAAGAAGTGGTCTCGGAACAGAAAAGAAGAACATGGTAAGCAAAAATGTTTGAATACAATACTTTCTGTATCCTCTTGAGCTTTCAAAATTATGTTTGGTGGTAGAAGAAAAATTTACAACATTGTCTGATATGGTTCTAAATATATGCAGACAAAAATTTTATGACAATTTTATTAAAAATGGAAGAAAAGAAGATATAAAATAAGTCAATATTTCTATGCTTTACTCAAATTGGTCAAATCATGATACCAGTAGACTGGGACAAGTAGCACAATGCATGGAACATCTATGAGAAAGCTGTACAGCAAATGCACTTAAAAACACAAAGGACAAAAGAAAATGGAATTCAAAGAATGTTCCATTAACTCACAGGAAGGTAAGAGAAGACAAAGAAAAAACAGAGAGGATACATGACAAATAAAAGAATAAAATGATACACTTAAGTCCTGCATGTTATAATTACACTATAGATGGCCCAAAATATAAAATATAAATATTGGAAGAGTAGATTGCAGAATATATAATCCAACTATTTACTGTCCATAAGAAACTCAATTCAAATAAAGCCATATATGCAGGTTAAAAGCAAAAGGATGGGAAAAAAATTATCATGCAAACATTCATTAAAAAGGGAGTGCCTATATGAATTTCACAAAAAGTAGACTTCAAGAAAAAAAAAAGGAAAATTACCAGCCACAAAGATGTTCATTATAAACGATGGGTCTATCTACCAAAAATACATAGCATTACTGAAGTACATGAACCAAACAATGAAGCTGCAAAATATATGGGGGAAATCTGATAGACCTGAAAGAAAACTCCACAGTTTTAGTTGTTGTCTTTAACAGCAATCTTTCTACAATTGATAGATCAACTATACATATAATCAACAAGGATATAGAATTCAACAACACTATCAATCAATGGAATCTAATTAAATTTTTATGAAGCATTCTGCCCCAATAAAGACAGATTATACCTTCTGTTGATGAAAGCACGGAATACTTACCAAGATACACCTTATCTTGGACCATACAAGAAACTTCAACAAATATAAGAGAATTGAAATCATACAGAATTCTCTAACCACCAATGAATAAAACTCAAAATCAATAAGAGAAAAATAATAGAAAGATATCTAAACTTGTAAACTAAACAGCACAAGGATCCATGGATGAAAGAAGTCTCAAGGAAAATCAAAAAATAGATTGAACTGAACAAAAGGAAAATATAATATATCAAAAAGAAAGATCAAACTGACTCTAAATAAAGCAAAGAAATAACAAAAGTAAGTGCAGAAATCAATGAAATTAAAAACATTAGAGAAAAATTAATGAAACAGAGCTGTATTTTAAAAAAACAATAAAATTGACAAACTTTTTCAAAACTGACAAAGTAAAAAAGAGAAAAGTCTTAAAATACCAATACTGAAATGAGAGCTATCACTACAGACCCTGCAGATAACCAAAAGGAAAAGTGAAATAATACTATAAACAATTTTACATACATAAGTTTGACAAAGTAAATGAGTCTAATTTCTTAAGTTTCAACAACGAATCCAATATGAAATAAATAAGTTATATGTGTCTATAAGTATGTAGGATTAAGGAAATTGAATTCACAATTTTAAAACTCCCAAGAAAGAAATGTTCAGAACCAGGTGGTTTCAATGAAAAATTCTAAAGAACTCTTAACATTATTTCTACATATCCTTTTTTAGAAAATTGGAGAATAAGCTAATATTTTGTAAAGTTAATATTACCCTAATACCAATACCTGACAAAGATAATACAAAAATAAAAGCTATAGACCAATATCCCTCATGAACACAGATATACATAATTTACTGTATGTTTCAAAATAGCTAAAAGAGAAGAGTTATAATGTTCCCAAAATGAAGAAAAGGTAAAAGCTTGAGGTGATTGATATTCTAATTACCCTAAATTTGATCATTACATATTAAAACATCACATGTAGCCCCCAAATATATACAACTGTGATATAACCATTGAGAATACAAAGAATTTAAAAAAGAAAAAAATAATAAAAGAAAGAAAATATAAATTTAAAACTACAAAAAGGTTAAATAAAGCTTAGAGATTAACAAGAAAGTTGTTTATGCAAAACAGTATGACATCTAATGTTTAACTCTAAAAATATGCCAATATTATAAACATGTACTTTTTCAGAATTTCATTTTAGCTACATTCTCAAGAGTACATATTCAACTTTTAAAAAATTCTAACAAAATATTAGCAATATAATTAAACAATACATTAAAAATTATATATAATTACCAAGTCAGTTTCCTCTGACTCAATATTTAAAAATCAAAAATTATTCTATCATATTGTTAGACTAAAGAAAAGAAATCATATGATCGTATCATTTGATGCAGTAAAAAGCATTTGAAAAAAATCAACATCTGATTATGGTTTAAAAAAATTTTTTTCCAAAAAATAGAAATAGAGGATAATTCCCTCAATTTAATAACATCTTAACAGTTTGTGATGAAAGACTGAATCACACCCTCCTCTCCTCCTGCCCCCAGATCAAGAACAAACCAATGTTTTATTAATACCACTGTTCAACATAGTTCTAGAAGTTCCAACCAGTACAATAACTATGAAAAGAAAAGGCAAAGAAATGATAAAGATAAGAATAAAGCTGCCCCTACGTTCAGGTGAAATGATTGTCTATGTAGAAAATCCCAAGAGTCCACAAAACAGCTCCTAGTACAAAGAATGAGGTCATTAAGGTCACAAGATATAAAATAAACATACAAAAATCAATCATTTTTCTACATACTAGCAATGAAACACACAGACACTGAAACTAAAAACATAGTATCGTTTATAATTGTTTTAAAAATGAAATACTTAGGTGCAAATCTAACAAAACAATTATAGTACTTGCATGCTGAAAACCACTGATAAAAGACATCAAAGCTCTAATCAATGGAAAACATAACATATTCATAAGTTGGAAGACTAAATATAAAATGATCTCAGTTCTCCCCAAATTCATACACAATACTTAACATAATTCTTATTGAAATTCACCAAGACTGATTGAAGATATAGATTGTCCTAAAATTTATATGAAAGGAAGTGAACTAAAGTAGTTAGAAGAATTACGGAAAAAAATATAAAATGAAAGGAATCCATCTATTTGAATTCAAGACTTAATATACAGCTATATTAATCAAGACAATCATTTGTGATTGGAAAAATAAACACACAGATCAAACGAACAGAACAAACAGCCCCAAAATAGGCACACACAAACATGCTCAATTGATTTTTGACAAGGTACAAAAACAATTCAACCAATGGCGGAAGGATTACCTTTTCTACAAATTATGCTGAAGCAACTGGACATCCATTATTTATAAAAAAAAAAAAAAAAAAAAACTTGACATAAGCCCTCATATACAAACATCAACTCAAACTGAATTATGGACTTCAGTGGATGGTGTAAAACTGTAAAACTTTTCAAAGAGCACATAGTTGAAAAAATTCAGGACCTGGAACTAGGCATAATTCTAAGACTTGATGTGAAATTAAAAATTGATAAATTAGATTTTATTAAAATCAAAACTTTTTCTATTCAAAAGACCTTATTAAAGACAAGCTACAGAGCAGGAGCAAATATTTGGAAACCACCTCTCCAACAAAAGACAAGTACTTACTTAGTATCTAGAATATGTAAAGAATTTTCAAAATCCAACATAACAAAATGTCTAATTGATAAATAAGCAAAGACATGAAGAGACATTTTACTGAATAGAATATATAAATAAGCAAATAAGTCCATGAAAGGATGTTTGAGGTCATCAGCCATTAGAAAAATGCAAATTAGAACCACCATGACGTTATCATTGCACATGTATCAGAATGACGAAAACTAAAATTGTGACATTAAATGTTTCCAAAGGTGCAGACAAACTGGCTCATTCACACTCTACTACTGGGAATATAAAATGGTACAAGTACTGTAGAAAATATCTCGCCAGTGTCTTCAAACAGAAACATGCAACTACCATAAGATACGATGACAGTTTCATTTTAGGCATTTAACATGTAGAGATGGAGGCTTAAGTTCACATGGAAACCAACACATCAATGTTTATAACAGTTTATAACATACTAGCCCCAAACTGGAACTATCACATGGCACTTCGTGTACTGGGATTATAAATTTGGAGCATTTTAGTTATTTGCTTCCATGTCCTCCCCAACTAAAACGTGTCGTTTTTGAAGTCAGAGGTTTTACATACCTATGAGATTAGTACAGTGTTAAATGATGCCAACTCCAGAGACAGACTGTGTAGTTCAAAACCCGTGTGCTGTTTGGCCTTGGACAAATCATTTAATTTCTCTCTGTCTTTATTTCTTGTCAGCTGTAACAATGACAATTATAAGGCACCTTACATGTACCTACAGTGAACTTGGGGCAACAGTTCTTGACACATAGGAAGCTCACACCATAAACACCTGGCTTCTAGCATCTAACCCAGAGGATGCCAAAGAATAAGTGATTCAATCAACGTTGGTTGAACAACTGAATAAGTAAATGAGTAAATGAATGAATTCCTAAAATTCTGAAATATTTTCCCCACAGCTGTTTAAATTACTGATTCCTTTCTATCCCAATTGCTATAAATCAAATTAACCTGTATCATGTCTCAATTTACTAACATAATAAACTCTGACCTAATAAATGAGATAATGGCTAACATACTCAGCTCAATGTCTGATATGAAACACTCAATAACTGTATCCATGGTTAGGTTACTCCAGTCTTTTGTACTCCTGTTCTGTCACAGAAAAATCATCCTCCACTTGCTACCAGGATAATATAAAATACAAATCTGTCAGCATAACATTTAAACTTGTACAATCTGACTTTAGCCTAGTTTTATGTAAAAAGAAACTGCTCAATAAATAGTAGCTGTAGCTAAATTTACCATCTTTCTCACTGGATTCTATTCCTCATCTTATATTCCAAGTTACTACTTTTTTGAAAAAGTCCTGGCTCTATCTGAAATGTTCTTCCTCTCTTCTTTGTCAGACAAATGTTTTCCCTTTAATAAAACCTTCATGTCATCATCTATGGTTGCCTAAACCCCACCCATTCATTCATCCCTCCAAATCATTGTCCAATCACTTGTTTATTAATTATCTTTTATCTCCAAGGGCCAGCAAAGTGCGAGGTATATAACAATGCTCCTTAATATCTGTTGAATTGGATTGAGAAGACAAGAAGGGTATTCTAAATCCACCAGTTTTCAAATCCCCTAAAGCCTGCCCTGCAAGATGTAATTATAATAATAAAGTACCCCGTGCAATGTTTGGCAAAGTTTCTAAGAAATAAGGTACTTGCTTTTCAGGTATTATAAAACATTGCCACATGAATCTCCTAGGAAACCCTGATTGTGTTTCTCTAAGGGGTGTATCTAAGCTGGGTGTTGAGAAGGTGCCACCACTTTGATTCCTCCTTCCTCGCTCTCTGCCCTCTGGGAACCCTGTTCCCACTACCATACCCTTGTGTGGTCCAAAGCTCCCAAACACACACATGTGGGTCAACATTCCTGCTATATCCTTTCCATCTCTTCATTATCCTTCCCATCAAAAATTCCAAATCCCAGGGTCCTATTCTCCGATACTTTAAATTATATTAATAACTTGATGACTAACACAACTGACCGTTTTTTCTTCTGTATATATCCTTGTCATATTATTTGAGGCCTTGAGTATTTGAGGTAATTCGTGGTTTGACTTCATAAATCCCAGCCAGGAACTTTACCTCATCCTTCAAATAACTGCCACCAGATACAGTGCCAATTATGAGAACAGAGGTTTTACAGACCAACTTTGTATAAACCTGACTTAGTTTTCAAAAATTAAAACTTCTATTTTAAAAAGAATAAATTTATATTCATTATATAATTAAGTAAGATACTTCTTTGAGTAAGGGTACCACAATCAAGATACATGAATCTACCTACTACTTTTATTCACCTAATTTTCCACAAGGTAAAGTTTGACAGACTTTTCCAAATATATTTTTCTACCAGAATTTTCCCTACTCCTTTTATTAGCTATTTCCTTTCTCATGAATAATTCACAGTTTGACCAAAACTGATCTATATCAGAGTAGGGTGCTCTTTCCCTGGACGGTTTTAACTCTTAATCGTTGTTTCACATTAACTTCCTATTTTACCAAATCTTTACCCTTTCACCACTTAGGAGAGAGAAATATAATTTGAATATCTATTATGCCTTTGTTTTCCCTTTACTTATATGTATGATATCAAGTCTGATCATATAAAACACATTTTCCTCCTGCAACATGAGTAAATTTCACATGTTCCCCACATCTCTTAAAATAGAATTTCCAGCCCCAGGCAATTCCACACTCCCAAACTCTCACTTACCCCAGTCCTGGGATCCACAGGTCATCAGCACCTCTGAGGTCCTCTATGGCTCAATGGGGAGGGGGGCAATCTCCTTCTCCTACTTGAGTTCATCTCTATGGGTGGGAATCTTCAGAGCTCATTTTCAAACTTCACTGTTTATACTTGTAGCAAAATACATTTTTCAACTTTTACTGATTCTCTTTCCCTGTCATAGGACAAACACAAGCTTACACGTTCAGAACCATTTTTCCTCTTCAATGTCTAAGACTTGACGGCTCAGCCAAGCATGGGATCTGGCTGCCTCTGCTTTTGGATGAATTTTCCAGTCAGACATGTTCAGGCTGCACAGACAGTTCTGTCAACCGCCCTACCGGCTCATCAGACACATCCAGCATGTCTAGACCCTACAAGGGAACAAAACCCTGGCTCAAGTTGACACCCCACTACATATTGAGGCAAAGTTAAAGAATACAACCAAAACTGGTTGTTTTAAGCCCACTTCCAGATTTTTTCATTTATAAAGAAAACATCTAAAAATGTAAATTCTTTAACCCAAAGAAACAAATGCCTAAGAGTAAAACTTCCGATAGCTAGTGAGGAAATATTTTTAGAGATTTTTCTCTTAACTTACTCTCTAAACGGGACCAAGGATACAGCCTCCTCAAAAAGTCTATGCCTTTCCTAACTCAGAGAGGAACATCTCACTAAGCCTGTGGGCCTACCAGACGGCCTCCAGACCTGGGTCCTAGTAGCCTGGGAGGTACCATTCTCTGTCCCTAGGACACCAAACACCAGTACTCAGGAGCTGGCCAGCTGCCACCCATAGAGAAAACCTTCACATAGGTTCACTGTGGTGACTTTAGGATCCAAAAACAACCTGACATTTAAGTTTTACCACTAACTATGCTAACAATCAACCTCTTGTTTTCTAAAACCACATCGAGTTTCTTTCATTTCCATCCAAGTTTTCTTTTTGAACCAAAAGTTATTTCTCACCTGACTGCCCTTGCTTTCTATCTAGGGAGATTTGTGAAAATCTTTCCTCTAGATTTATTTTAAAACTATCTAGGAGTGATTTTTATTTTTTATTTTTATTTTTTAAGACAGAGTCTCTACTTTGTCACCCTTGGTAGAGTGACATAGCATCACAGCTCACAGCTACCTCCAACTCCTGGGCTTAGGCAATTCTTTTGCCACAGTCTTCTTAGTACTGGGACTACAGGTGCCTGTCATAGCGCCCAGCTATTTTTCTGTTGTTGTCGCAGTTTGGCCAAGCCAGGAACAAACATGCCACCCACGGTATATGGGGCCGGCGCCTTACCCACTGAGCCATCTCTTTCTAGGATTTTTTCTTTTTTTTTTTTTTAATTAAATCATAGCTGTATACATTGATGGAATTATGGGGTACAATGTGCTGGGTTTATATACAATTTAAAATACTTCCATCAAACTGGTTAACTTAGCCTTCACCACATTTTCTTAGTTATTGTGTTAAGACATTTATATTCTATGCTTAATAGGTTTAACTTGTACCCTTGTAAAATGCACCATAGGTGTGGTCCCACCAATAACCCTCCCTCCACCTAGCCTCCACCCTCCCCTCACCTCCTTCCCTTCTTTCCCCTTCATCTTGGGCTACAGTTGGGTTATAGCTTTCACATGAAAGTGTGGGTGCTTATAAATTGGTTTCATAGTAGGGCTGAGTACATGGGATATTTTTTGTTCCATTCTTGAGATACTTTGCTAAGAAGAATATATTCCAGCCCCATCCATGTAAACATGAAAGAGGTAAAATCTCCATCTTTCTTTAAGTCTGCATAATATTCCATGGTGTACATATGCCACAATTTGTTAATCCAGTTCATGGATTGATGGGTACTTGGGCTTCTTCCATGATGTGGTAATTATGAATTGGGCTACAATAAACATTCTGGTGCAAATATCTTTGTTGTAAAGTGATTTTTGGTCTTCTGGATATATACCTAGTATAGGAATTGAAGGATCCAATGGCAGCTCTATTTTTAGATCTCTAAGTGTTCTCTAAACATCTTTCCAAAAGAAACACATTAGTTTGCATTCCCACCAGCAGTGCAGAAGTGTTCCCTTTTCTCCACATCCATGCCAACATCTATGGTTTTGGGATTTTGTGATGTGGGCTAACCTTACTAGAGTTAGATGATATCTCAAAGTAGTTTTGATTTGCATTTCTCTGATGATTAAGGATGATGAGCATTTTTTCATGTATCTGTAGGCCATGTGCCTGTCTTCTTCAGAGAAGTTTCTCTTCAAGTCCCTTGCCCACATTGAGATGGGATCACTTGTTCTTTTCTTGCTAATACATTTGAGTTCTCTGTGGATTCTGGTTACTAAACCTTTGTCAGAGACATAACCTGCAAATATCTTCTCCCATTTTGAGGGCTGCCTGCTTGCTTTACTTACTGTGTTCTTGGCTGTGCAGAAGCTTTTTAGTTTGATCAGGTCTGGTAGTGTATTTTGGGTGTTGCTTCTATTGCCCAGGGTGTCCTCCTCATAAAATATTCTCCCAGACCGATTTCTTCAAGTGTTTTTCCTGCACTTTCTTCTGGTATTTTTACTGTTTCAGGTCTTAAGTTTAAATCTTTAATCCAGTAAGAGATATCTTAGTTAATGGTGAAAGGTGGGGGTCCAGTTTCAGTCTTCTATAGGTCGCCAGCCAGTTCACCCAGCATTATTTGTTAAATAGAGAATGTTTTTAATTGGCGTATTGAATATCAAATGCTGGTCAGTAGCTAGGCTCATCTCTTGGTTCTCTATTCTGTTCCATACATCTACCTCTCTGTTTTTATGTTGGTACCATGCTGTTTTGATCACTATAGATTTATAGTATAGTCTGAGGTCTGGTGGTGTGATTCATCTGCCTTTATTTTTATTTCTGAGTAAAGTCTTGGCTATTCGAGGCTTTTTCTGATTCCATATAAAATGAAGTATTATTTTTTTAAGATCTTTAAAGTATGACAGTGGGGCTTTAATAGGGATTGCATTAAATTTATACATTGCTTTGGGTAGTATGGACATTTTAACAATGTTGATTCTTCCCAGCCTTGAGCATGGTATGCTTTTCCATTTGTTAATATTTTCAGTTATTTTCTGAAACTTAGAGTTTCATAGTTCTCTTTATAGAAGTATTTCACATCCTTTGTTAGGTAAACTCCCAAATAGTTCTTCTTTGGCATTACTGTGAATGGAATAGAGTCCTCGACTGTTTTTTCAGCTTGACTATTATTGGTATATATGAAAGCTACCAATTTATGAGTTGTTGATTTTGTAGCCCGAGACGCTGCTATAGCCCTTGATCACTTCTAAGAGTTTTGCAGTAGAATCCCTGGTATTTTTCAGATATACAATCATATTATCTGCAAAGAGTGGAAGTTTGATCTCTTCTGACCCTATATGGATACTCTTGATCACCTTTTCTTCCCCAATTATGATGGCTAAAACATCCATTACAATGTTAAAGAGCAGTGGAGACAATAGGCAACCTTGCCTGGTTCCTGATCTGAGCGTAAATGATTTCAATTTAACTCCATTCAATACAATGTTGGCTGTGGGTTTGCTGTAGATGGCCTCTATCTGTTTAAGAAATGTCCCTTCTATACCAATTTACTTAAGTGTTCTGATCATGAAGGGATGCTGGATATTATCAAAAGCTTTTTCTGCATAATTGAGAGAATCGTATGATCTTTGTTTTTTAATTTGTTTATGTGATGAATTATATTTATAGAAGCCTGGAGACCCTGGGATAAAACCCACTTGGTCGTGGTGTATGATTTATTTGATGTGTTGCTGGATTCTGTTTACTAGGATATTGTTGAATATTTTTTGCATCAGTATTCATTAGTGATAGTGGTCTATAATTTTGTTTTCTTGTTGGGTCTTTTTCTGGTTTGGAGATCAAGGTGATGTTTGCTTCATAGAATGTGTTGGGTAGTATTCCTTCTTTTTCTATATTTTGGAAAAGGTTAAGTAATATAGGTACTAGTTCCTCTTTAAAAGTTTGGTAGAATTCTGGTGTGAAGCCATCTGGTCCTAGACTTTTCTTTTTAGGGAGATTTTGTATAGTTGATGCTATTTCAGAATTTGATACAGGCCTGTTCAACATTTCCACTGCATTCTTGGCTAAGTCTTGGAAGGTGGCATGCTTCCAAGTACTGGTCTATTTCCTTCAGATTTTCATATTTCTGAGAATAGGGTTTCTTGTAATATTCATTAAGGATTTTTTGAATTTCTGAGCAGTCTGTTGTTATTTTGTCTTTGCCATTTCTGATTGATGAAATTAGAGATTTTACTTTTATTCCTGGCTAGGTTAGCCAAAGGCTTAGGTATTTTATTGACCTTTTCAAAAAACCAACTTTTGGATTTATTGATCTATTCTATAATCTTTTTGTTTTCAATTTCATTTAATTCTGCTCTAATTTTGGTTATTTTTTTTTTCTTCTGCTGGGTTTGGAGTTGGAATGTTCTTCTTTTTCCAGTTGCTTGAGATATCCCATTAAGTTGTTAACTTCCTCTCTTTCCATTCTCTTGAGGAAGGCTTGCAGTGCTATAAATTTCCCTCTTAGGACTGCCTTTGCTGTATCCCAGAGGTTTCAGTAATTTTTGTCTTCATTATCATTTTGTTCCAAAAATTTAGTAATTTCCTTCTTAATCTCATCTATGACCCAGCTATCATTCAGCATAAGATTATTTAGTTTCCATGTTTTTGTATGAGTA
>CAUYQV010029715.1:0-14763 GCA_963574575.1 Galagoides demidoff | reverse complement strand
CCCTTACCTCGTGGTGATTCTTGGCCAGCCATTCTTTAGTAGTGCTGAGGGCAATGACTGCAGCAGGCTCATTTGGAAAACCTAAGTGAAAAGCAGGGAGAAAAATGAACAAAAATAGATGAAGACAATTGAGTGGTAAATCATAGCAAGATACTGGATCATTCTCATTTAACAGTGATCAACTCAACCTGTAGGTACTGAGCAAGGCATACTAACATTCGTATCCACGGATGTGAAGCCTGTGAGCCTACACACACGGTATCAGGAGGGCTGGCCCAATAACAGAACACAGCTAAAAAATTAATAAAGGGTTTAATTGTCTCTTCAACAATGCATCAATTAAAAACATATTTGCATATAATTACAAAGCACTTGCATATAATTTTCTTATAAAAAGTGGTCAGATTAAGCCTTATTATCCACAGCTTAAAAACTAAGTAAATGTAGCTCAGAGAAAACACATGGCTGGCCCAGGGTCACAAGATCAGCAGTACTCCATTTATGAACTGCCACAATGCAGGACAGATAACTCACCTAGTAGTCATCCCACAACATTCCAAGAAGGTAATTCCTGTTTCATTTGGGGCCATCAGAGATAATATTTGAGATTAGACTTAGAAACTAATCTGATCTTGAGGTACAGGTTTAATTTTAGAAGGGCAGCAAGAACAACAGACTGATGCTTTGTCCCAGGGAGCCTAATCACATGGACTTTCCATAACACATCCGGAGTGCTCTTTAGGATCTATAAACTAAACACACTTTTGAACCTGCAATAGAAACATTCTGCCAATAGAGGTAGTATGCAACAGGGATGACCTTGTAAATTCACGTACCGATGGGCAGAAAGAAGAAGAGGTGGGAGAAACTATTCTATCAAAACTACTCTAAACTCACCACTGGCTTCCTAACCGCCAGATCCCATTGCCTTTCAGTCTTCCAACTGTTACTAGATACGCTTGACTGGTTTTCATATTTCATTCTCTTCTCTTCTTATTTTTTAGGTGCTTTTTAAATTGTCTTTAAGTATACAAATCAGTAGTTTTTAACATGTTCATAAAGTTGTACAACCATAATCAATAAATGTAGAGTATTTTCATCATCTCCCAAAGAAACTCTGTACCCAACCATGAGCCCCCACACCTGCCCTTCCTCAGCTCCTGGTGACCATTAATCTGCTTTCAGTCTCTGCGGATGTGCAGATCCTCCTCCTGGCTTCTTCATCGCTACCTTCTTCCATGCCTTCTCCTTTGCTTCACTGATTCTTTCCTGTTTCTTTTTCCCAGGAGCATCCATTATACACACAGGGATGTCGTTACCAACACCCTAAACTCAGCCCTCTTTTTCCTCGATATTCTCTACTTCAGTCAGCCATGGCATCATTCACTAGCCCATTTAGGAGGACATCTTTCAGTCAGGGCAGCTCCTGAAACGTTGTCTGTGTAGACACAGAGACAAAAGTTGCTACTATGGAGAAATCTGAGATTTAAAAGACCCAGTTTTCACTAGAGGGCAAATACATATTCTGGGAGCTCATACTGATGAGTCAGATCTAGGAGGCCTTCAGAATAGGAAAGAGAGGTGGTGTTGCCATTTCCAAGATTCAGCGTTGCTTTTCTGATTTGGTTTCTACACGTTTTGCTAGGAAGTACTTTAGGAGAGGGAAAAAAATAAACAAATCAGGTCCAAGAGCCATTTTTCTTAATTTCTAAATCAGAGAGAACAACTGTGAGGGGGGAAATGTAGACAAGTTCTGGCACCTTTGTAATGTCTATGAAATTTGGGATTGTAGATTTGTTATGAATTGTTTAATCCCATTCATTTTCTTTTATATTGCTTCAAAATGTGAAATCTTAAAATTAAAGAGAAATACCTAGTTCAGCCTGGCAAGTGCATCAGGGAGATGTGGACATGGATGAAGATGATTAGGCAAGAAAGAGGAACGAGGATGACCAGGAAACTTAGGATGTTTGCAGAAGGGAGCTGTACAATGGAACTGAAGAGACAGTGTCCCCACACAGTGTCCCCAGAAGTAAGCTATGGGCAGCAAGGAAAAGGCGAAGGGAAGTGAAGGTAAACAAGACAGATACAAGTGGGCTGCAGAGAGGAAGGAGGCGACCAGGATGGGCCATCCACTGTTGGGGGATTAACCACAGGAGGCTTTTTCAGCCCACCTTTGCCCTGAGTTTCATGTCTACACTTTAATCACCTGGATACTTTCTCTTGATATGCTCCAAAACCTTTTTTAACATGTTCATAAAATTGTACAACCATCATCAATTAATGTAGAGTATTTTCAGCAATATATACCACTCCTCACAGCAAACCTCCTCCCTGGCTTTCTGGTTACTGCTTACAGCTTTTGTCAACACCACAGTTCTCTCCCCTAGTCACTGCCATAGTTGACTGTTTTCCCTACTGGTAATTTGGTCCTAACGGCATTGGTTTCCCTCTGAAATCTTCCCACCTCCCCTTTCTTTCCCCCTTTTTGTGGATCCCATTTAAGGTCTGGTCACCCTCATCCAGATGGCTATACTTGACCTTTAGTTGAGATTCTATGGTCTTCCTCCCGGTCTTCCATCTGCCCAGCACAACTACTTCTCAGTGATTCTTCTTAAATCACAGTCTTCATCATACCACAGCCTTACACAGAACAAATCTAGCCTTTGTTTACGCTCCTGAACCACAGAATGGTCGCAGTAACCTCAGCACGGTATTACACATCTCAGGGGCTCGCAAGAGCCTTTCTAGACATATGCCTTTATTTTGTATATTTATTTTCGGAATGAAATTCTCTAACTTTTAGGTATGTTTAAAAAGTACTTAAATCATAAAATTATAAGGCTAAATAGAACTAATAAATACTATAATCATGCTCAGTTGCAATGGCCATTGACCGTAACATTCACCCTTTGAAGACTTTATTTCCCTCAGAGAAATTATACACATTTTTATTAGAAGCATGGCAACTACTGTCAACTCTGAATTATTTGTGACCTCCTGGTCACTTTCTCACATTCATCAAAGCCTCTGGCCTCAGGGTTATAGTCTTCATCTTGACCTCAAAGTTTGGGTGATTTCAGCAGTGTTGGAGAGGAGGAGTCACCCAATACCTGGCCTGCCAGTCTCCAACCTGCTCATCATCACCAGAGTCCCCTCCACTACCCCCGACCATGTTCTGGGCCTGCATGTAACATGGCCAGTCCAGAGTAACCACTTTAAGCAGAGTGCACTCGAAACCTGTTCTCCATTTGGATTGCTTGATCAGCTACTTTTTGAGCTTTTCACAAGCACTTGATCCGACTCTATCATCCTCAAACCACTCCCCAAATTAATCCTGACTTTTCTGCCCTGACTGGTTCTGCCCTATCCCGTCTCTCTAGATGCATCCCATGCTGTGATGCTCTTCCTTTTCTCCATTCCAATTACATTGGCCTTCTTTCCAGCCTTTCCATGTGGTATGTTTTTCATGTTGCCTTCCTTTTTCAAGGCCTTGTTCATGCTGTTGCCTCTTTCTGAAAGGACATTTCCTCTCCTCTCTCCTCAGCTCACTTTCACTTGTATTTGTCCTCTGCTCAGTTATCACCTCTTCAGGAGAGTCCCCACTGACATTGATGACTCCCAATTTCATACTTTCATCACACTGTGAGCTTTTACTTCACAGACCCAGGTTGCAATTCTACATTTATTTACGTAAATACATTATTAATTACCTTAATAAGGTAAAAACTTGAAGAAGGCAGCTAACACATCTGTCTTTGCTTATCACTGGATGCTTACAACCTTGCTAGGACATAGAAAAAATCAATAAACAAGTGTTGAATGATTGAATGGATTATGGATTTGTGGACATTTGTACATATTGACAAAAGGAAAAGATTCATTACTGAGAGCACAAGGGTGTTTAGCCTTAAAATACAGGGAGCATGAAGGGATGCTGAGAAGATGCCTACACAGAATGTTAGATCCCAAAGATTCTACTTCATCAGTGTGACAAAAAGTCAAGAAGATATTTGTGATTAATTAAAAGTGGCAGGAAATATCAGAACAAATATCCCTGAAAATATGCCTCCTTTCAGCGGACATGCATGGACAAGATAAAGGTGAACAGCAATGGGACAACTCTTTGTCCTTTAACTGCAAGACCCCAAGGCATACAAATAAGACCAAGAAACAGACAGGAATAAATTTCAGCCTGGAGGTGGGCTCCCAAGGACAGCAAAGCCTACCTCAGTAGGCTACAACTTACTCTAGTCACCAAGGGTCTTCTGTGCACAAAAGCAGCATGGCCACCCAGGGGGAAGGCTATAGACAAGCTTCAGATGAATCACTGAATTAGATGACATAGAAAATCTCTTCCATGTATGAGTGTCAATAGAGCAAAACAAGCCATTAATAATTTAGGGCCAGGCACACAAGGAGTCAAATCTGTACGTGCTGGTGCACAGGAATTGTGCTTCTGCTGACATTCCAAAGCTGAGTTCCTTACTCATTAGGACAGACTATTAAAATTAATTTTCATTGTAAACGTAAATGTTGACTTATACAATATATGATTTCTAAAAATGTTTGTATTGAAAGTGCTTATAGAATTTTATACAACATATGCACACATACCCCCATTACCCAGTTTATAAACTAAAACACTTCCAACACTCCAGGAAAATTGCCTTGTTTGAGTTAATCCCACCCCTATAAATAATCACTACTTTGACTTCTGTTAAGTTCGTTTTTTTTATAGTTCATATCTGTGGAATTATATGATGAATATTATTTGTGTCTTTATTTTGTTCAACATTATGCCTGCCTGATTTGTCTGTGGTGTTACTCATAATCATAGTTCATTTATCTTCATCATTGTCCTGCATTCCATTGTACTAATATTCCACAATTTGTTTACCCATTTTAGCATTGATGAACAATGGGATTATTTCTACTGTGAGACTATTACAAAGCTGCCACAAACATTCTCGCACCTGTCTCAGTGAATATAAGCACGTATTTCTGTTGAGTATGTACCCAGGAAGCAGGGCAGGGAAATTCTGCTGGTCCACAGGTTATAAAGATGTTTGACTCTAATAGATTCTGCCAGTTTTCCAAGGCAGCTGTGACAATTTACACTGACATGAGATGTAAATGAAAGTTTAAGATAATGTATTTATGTACAGATATCTATATGTCTACTATAGTAGAACCTCTGTAAGTTGACCACCCAAGGAACTGTAACAAACTGGTCAGTACATAGAGGTGGTCAACATAAGGGACTAGGCCTAATGTATTGACATGTACATGTGATGCATGTCTGATCTATGAAGATTAAGTCCACTTAAGGAGGTGGTCAGTGTAGGGTTATCTGTGGAGGTTCTACATATTTATGCAGCATGTCAAGCTGTACTTTCTAATTACATTTCCTGACCAAAGCTAAAGCTATTAATCTTTAGGATATTCAGTACTTTTTCTAACTAGAAGCCCAGACAAGTTTTCTGATTTGCCTGTCTTCTCACTGCAATGATGTTCTTAAGCCAAGAAAGGACAAACTCCATCAACAGAATATCAAAACAATTTAAATAAAAGGAATAAAAAGTGAAATAGCGAGTTAAGTTTGCAATGATTTTCAACCATGGCACATCAAATAACTCAATAAATATGCATTTCTTTTTATTCAGGTATTAAGTTGGTATTTCTTTTCATCAGATTTCACTACAGGAAGATACAGTAATTCGACCCCATCTTTGAAACATTTCTTGGAACTGCTAAAAACCCAGAATGTTTTCAGTATAGCTAAAGTGAACCTGATTTTGATTGCTGTAGACAATCTCCCTCTATGCTTCTTTTTAAAATTTTTTGCTGTTACTGATACTTCTCTATTATCTTTAACTTTCTCCATCGGCTCCCATGTAAAAACTAATTTTGTTCCCATGATATAACATTAAAACATGTTTTGCTGAAACTCTAACATATTCCACTAAAATAAAGATAAGTGTGACTTATTCTGCCATTGAAATTGTCCTTTTTGGAGTTAGAAGCAATGGATTACCTTTTCTTTTTAATTTTAAAATGAATGTCTACTTAAATAGCTATAGATTACTATATCACAGGGAAGCATATGGCGCTACCTTCCATCAATCTCTCAAAGGGACTCTTAATACCACATGAAATAGAATTGACCATAGTGCCAGGTACAATTAAGCCAGGTTTTAAAACTTTAACCCCATCCACCATTTGGAGTCTACTTGGGGCCTCCTCTCTTGCATTGATTGCCCTTTAACATTCCTTCTAGACATCCATGATTCATCTGTTTTAACAAAGGATAATTTTCTAGCAGTAGTAAGAACTCTAGAGACTGATGTCCAGGCAAAACTTGCAAATCCAGACACTGATATTTACGCATTGAATTATTTCACATTCAGCTGAACAACACCTTCTGTGGTGGTTTTCACATCCAAGGGCTTTAGTCCACACCTTTGCTCCACCCCAGCAGAGAGCACTTGGCCCATAGATGTGATCAAATACTAGCCAGTTTATGGAATCACAAATCCCTGTGAACACGCCATATTATTTGAAAGTAGTTGCCATACTAACCAGCCTTCCAAGTGACTAAAAGCACCAAATTGGTCCTGAATGGCTATAAATATTCAGAAACGAGAAGCAGTTAAAAAAAAAAACAAAAAAAAAAACTTCCCTGAACTCACCACATGAAATTCCCATCCACTCTTGAGCCCTCTATCCCTGCCAAGTCTTTAATGAGGAAAGCATGGTGCTGTGTTATTTTTATTCACACAGACTCAAAATAAAATTATGAAGTGATCAAACATGAGATGTTCAGAAGTGATAAAAACCTCCAAATGGGAGGGATGTGTTGTTGGGTTGAGTGAAACATCAACATTGGTAGGACGGGAATTGTCAACATTGATTATCAATGCAAAATTACACTTTGCTTGATTGTTTAAGAAAATAATCATCACATTTTTCTACCTTAGCATGACAGTTCTGTAGTGGGACTAAAAGGATATGAAAACATTGTAAAGCTCCAGTAAAGAGAGATAAAAGTGAGATGAGCTGTGGTTTTCTTCACCCCTCACCAGTACTCTCTGGGCCCCATACACACACACCCCATCCTGGGAGGGGAGGAGAGATTGAGGGGTACAGATGGGGTACAGAGCCCAGAGCAATACATTCATGTTTTTCCCTCAAAACTGCTTTAGTCAAACTCTTCCCCTAGGCCTCCTTCCAACCCATAAAAGCAATTCTGATAGCACGATGAAATCAAATTACTTGAGAGAAATGAGCTGAAGGAGCCTCACCGTTAAGCAATTGCTAGACCAGCCACTCAGACAATTCTGGCTAAAGGCTGAGTTTCACAAAAGATAAAACAGGTGAAGTAATAAGAGTGACACTGGCCCCTGTTACTGCAGTGAGCACGGCAGCAGAATGCTAAAAAGGGTGTCACTGGCTTCACTCAGGAGCGCAAAAGGGCAGGTGGCCATGTGACAAACTCCTCAATAACGCTCTCTTTATTCACTGCCTCTAATTGTCTTTCCCTAAGTCCCTTTCCTAAAATCCCTTCCCCCATTAATCTCTTGCACTCAACCCCCCGACTCTGCATCTGCTTTGAGGAGAAAGTCAAACCATGACTTTGGGAAAAAAGTCGGACCATCAACATGGACTGATGAACCTGAGACAAGGAAGTGTTGTACCTCCCCTCAAAGGCCCCCCTTCCACATTTTTTTCTAGTTGTCCCCTCTGGCACATACAGAGGAGAAAAATGTTTATAAATTCACTAATGAAGAAAGGGAAGGCAGCTGGAGAGCTGAGTGGCTATCAGCATGAAAGCACAGTGATATTTTACTGCGGGGGGTACAGCGATCTCTAGGTCTGGCCCACTAGACAGCAATATTGAAACAAAAGTAAACTTGTGGGGCTGTGAGCACTCACTGCACAATTACTGTGCACAACTCACTTGATTTAGCATTTATCTGTGTCATCTCAATTTTCACAACAATCCAATGAAAAGGAGGAAGAGAAAGAAAAAGGAACATGAGCTGGGCTCTGAATGGACAGCACCTTTATTGAATTGAGGAAGGGGAGCAAAGATAATTTGGATTTTTATCAAATATTACCAAAATGCACATAAAGCACAGTCTGACCCTGGCATGCAAGCTTTACTAGCTCAGCATAACTCACTTAGAGTTTGGACAAGCATCTGCTTGAAGAGGTAGCAATGACACTGGGTGTGGCCACAAGTGGGCAAGCAGTAGAGTCCCAGGCTGTTCTCAGGAGCCTGGCTACCTCTGGCTTCCACAGGGAATAACCTAAACCTTCAAAGCTCCCTTCAAGGTATATATAATCTTTCCTAGTTTATAGAAGAGAAAAGTAGCTCTTGGGGAAATTAAGCAAGGGGCAGGGCTGGTGCACAAGCTGGATCTGCCTAGCTTCTCTCCATCTACCTGCAGCCCAGGACCTGGCATGCTGATGGTTCCCACTACTCCACGGAATGGATGCAATGCACCATAAAGCCTCCACATCAGAGATTCCAGTCCAGCTGCTATACTGTTTCAAATTGCAGAGAAAGGAAATCAGATTGGAAGCCAGTATGGGCAGAGAGATCAGAGTGCTAAGCACCCAATGGCCCCAGGAGAGCTTATGTGCTCCCCTCTTTCCCAGGTGACAGCACCCATTCTACTATTTAATGTCTTCATTGAAGAATGTAGGTGCAGCCCACGGGGCTTCTTGGGAATGTGGAGAAGCTGACTGCATAATCACTCTCAGACACTTAGGTACCATCAATCTGGACATGATTGGAATCTGCACATTAGTTGCCCAGTGGCTCACGATAAAACTTCTGTGACATACACCTTTCCCCATGATCCTGTCATAACCCTTCCTTTATTCTATTCAACTTAGCACTGATTTCCCTAGCAGGGCCTCTATGATTAGTCATAAAAAGAAAGGAAATGCTGTATTTCTTCCATCAGAATCTCTTCATGCCCCTTCTTTGATTCCACTTGACATTATGTATGCCAAAGCAAATGATATGCCATAAATTCTACTATATTCAGCCTCAGCTCAGAGCTACTGATTCTTTTATCTGTCTCAAAAATGGTGAAACACAAAGTTTTACTTTCAAGTTGTCTTTCTTCTGCTCTGCAAAACAGGCATGAATGAGCTGCATTCTTGTGGGACGCAAGGTTACAATCTATGCAAGCCTCATCAGCTCCTCAAACTTAGGAGTTCTAGTATCTATATCTGAAGGTATTTTTAAAATCATCTTTTGCCTAAGGAATTATAATAATGACCAGAGAAATGGCTCGTGAAACAAATTCTATTCTGTATAAGCTGTTCCTACAACCCGTGGGTAGGTCTTTTGAGAAAAGAGATAAAAGATCTCATAGAATCACCTGGATATAATTTTTAAAAAATTTTTTAAAAGAACATTTTTTCCTACAGGATAATCAAAGGAGTTCATTGAGGACATTGCATTTGAATAGAAAGCCTCATAGTGGGGCCTGCCAAAAGATAAAAAAATGTAGTTTGTACTTTTCTTAAAATTAACATCGGTGTTTTAATCCAAGTATAAGATAAAGAAATTGTAACTTCATTCTCCTGAACAGTTGTTTATGTTCCCCCACAAAAATATAATTAAAGGATACAAATGTTTCTGATTACACGTATTGATTTGACCACACTTGAGTCAAGGATGGAAGTCAAGGTTGGAAATCAAGGATGGAAGTGTGCATGTCACCCAACAGTGTGCACTGTACCCATTAAGGAGGATTTTTCCCATCTCCTCCCACTTGCCTCCTTGATTTCCACTGAGTTTACCTTCACTCTGTGCAGCTCATTAGTTAGTTCCAGTTTAATAGAAAGTACTCGTGGTGTTGTGTTTTTCCCTTCTTTAGATACTTCACTTAGAATAATTATGTAATTATAATCAAATTGTTGCAAAAGGACTTAATTCACCCTTCATGGCTGAGTAGTATTCCACAACATACACAAACCACATTTTGTTAATCTACTCATGGATTGGTGGACACTTAGGTTGATTCCACACTTTTGCAGATGTAAATTGCGCTTCAGTAAACATTCAAGTGCAAGTGTCTTTTTGATAAAATGACTTCTACTGCTTTGGGTAGGTACCTAGTAGTGGGATTGCTGAATAAAATGGTAGGTCTACTTTTAGTTCTTTGAGGAATCTCCATACTGTTTTCCACTGAGGTTGTCATACATCATTGGCGAGACTGTGAATTAGTTTCTACTTTTTGAACTGATGTCCTTGGACGGTGCACAGCTCCTGTAGCTTTCTTTCTAAACATAAAGCACACTCTGTCACATCTGCACCTTGTGGTTGCATCCACCAAAACTCCTTTGGGAAAAAAGTCGGACCATCAACATGGACTTTGTAAACCTAAGTTTACAAAGCATTTGGCTGCCCTAACCTTTGAAATGATGTCATGACCTTGACACAACTTAAAAATATGACCTAGGAGAATGAAAGCTAGGTCTTCTTTGCTTCAGATTTTGACAAACATTTCTTGGGGTTCTGCACCCCCAAGCTGGGGCAGAGAGCAGGACCTCTTTTGGAAACACACTAGCATATGTGGTCTCTTGGCTTCACTTGTACTGACTCCCAGACATGTACGCTGCTTCTGTTCTGATGAGCTTTGATGCTGTCACCTAGATGGAGAAATGCATGCTTCTCCAGAGGAGTTGAGCTGAACATTGTCACTGCTCTAGCATTCATTGACCCTTATCACCTCAATAAGAAGGAAAGAGAGGTTGTCCCCAAAATCCCTGATTAGCTTTTACTCTTCAATGATTAGTCAAGTTCCTCGAAAGTCTAAGTTTATAAACTGCCCTTAAAATTCCAGGCATTCCTCTGAAAGGCTCCTCAGTATTCAGTTCCTCTGAGGGGAACACTTGGCATGGAGACTGTCTCCTCTTGAGGTTTGATTCTTTAGACATACACTGACTATAACAGTATATTCTGAGGTCTGTCTACATTAGTCTGCTGCTAGCATGTGGAGTTTTCCCAAATAGGGCTGGCCTAGTGGGTGAGTCTTCTATAGTTTGGAGAGGATTTATGATGGCAGTCATTCCTTTGCTGACTGAACTAGAGATCAAAACAAGTTTAGCATTTAAGATTGTGATTAAAAACATGCTTTTTGGTACAAATTTTGTGATTAAAAATATATTATATGATATAAACAAAATCTACTGGAGGATATCAGCCTGATAATCATTTTCAAAGATATAAAAGATATCAAAGTGAGTTCCTAAAATTCCAATGTTGAGCTAGATTGAAGTTCGACATGGTCAGTAATTCTGGTAGACTGCTGTCCTGCTGTCTCTTTTTCTTTTCTTTTTTTTTTCTTTTGAGACAGAGTCTCAGTCTCACTGTGTTGCCCTGGGTGGAGTGCTGTGGTGTCACAGCTCACAGCAACCTCAAACTCTTGGGCTTAAGTGATTCTCTTGCCTCAGCCTCCCACATAGCTGGGACTACAGGCTGCTATGTCTCCTTTTGATCGTTTATTTTCTGAGGGTGATGGATTGGACAAGGGTCCCCAATTCTTCACTCATTTTTGCCACCTAACTTTGCAGAGGCTACCACACCTGGGTGGAGTATTTTCACCTGCTCCACTCATGTTGAGTTTGGACATTTGACTTGCTTTGACTAATGGAATGTGAGCAGATAATGAGGTGTTAAAAGTGCTTGCTGGTATGAAAGGACATTGTCCCAGGTAGCCACTGCCCTTTCAGATTGGCACCTGAAATAACACAAATGGAGCAGATCTGAGTCCCAACAGAAGCCTAGAATCTACCTGGGGAAGGCCAAGACCAGCCCCAGTCAATTTGCAGACCCATGAACAAGAGAATAAATGCTATTTGAGGTCAGCCCCTGGGTTTCTTTTTTTTAATGTAAAAAAACTAACTGATACATCAAGAACTTAATAGTGCTGTTGAACCCCCACGACTTTTCAGAAATCCTGTTGAGAAATTCTGCTCAGAAATCCTGAGCACTCAGAAATGAGTTTTATTCTTATCTAGGTCTTTGCCATCTTTGAAATCGGATCTCACCTATTGACTATCTGTCCAGGATAAAAACAGTTATCTCCATAACAAATTCAAAGAGAGCTGGGTATTGGTTTAAGAGAAACCCTGACTTTGGAGTCAGACCCACCAGGCACTGACTCCTTCCCCTGAAAACTGCTATCAGAGTGAGCAAAACAGCTCTCTATTCCCCCATGTCTTCACTTGTCACATGAGGTAGGGAGTAAGGTGCCCTCTTGTTGTGAAGATTAAACTGTATAAGTCACATACATTCTGCTTCTCCACAGTTCTGCTTGTTAGCCCTTTCCCCCCAGATTTGTCTTATTTCCCTAATAGTATAAAAAAGCTGAAGGATGTAAGAAAGCCTCACAGTGTGAGTATTCTATAGAGCAAATGAGGCCTAGAAACCCCATCGGGAGCTCTATATTCTTCAACATGCCACTGACACACCTTTAGGTGCGTTCAGTGTTCAAGATCAAGTGTGGCTCCACTATTTCCCCCTGAGAACTTGGAAGTAGAGTTACATTACCTATTATTCTCCAGAGCCCATTCCAAATACTAGGAAATAGTATATGATTTTTTTATAAAGAGGAATAGGTAGTAAGCAGGTTTTAACAAAACGACCTCATTTATATCTGAACCTCTGAAGAAATTATATCATACTTGTTATAGTCTAAAGTATCAACTCCCCAAAGCAGCTTACTAATTAGACCTTCTGAATTGCTATATTCTGGTTATATTTCATCCTAGTAATATAAATGCATTTCTTTAAATCATCTAAAATGAATTCCAAGTGACCTGGATAATCAACAGTGATTCACGCAGTAATTGCATGCACAGTCTTTTACCATTCTACCTAAAATGTCCCCTTGGCTGATTTTTAGATTTATAAGTTTTGTCCAAACATAAGATACTGCTCCTGAGAACGCCTGAAGAGGTGTAATTAGAAGGGATACGTGTATCATTTCCTTCGAATAGACAAAGCCTGGCTCATTCCTCTTAGCCACAGTGAAGCTCTGGGGAGACAGTGAGCATGTGAGGAATAATAGGGGAATGAAGAGATGAAATAAGCCACAGGGTTTTAAAGGAGGAAAAGTGCATTCTAAAATGCAAATTCCCCTCAATACTCATCATTGTTAATCTTAATAACGAATGACAGTATTTCACAAACTATTTGCTCTGGACTAAGTTTGTGGCAGAATAATGAAATCCTAGAAAGGCATATTTATTATCAAAAATCAATTTGTTCTCCTGCTTGAACTGTAGTGAGCAGACACATGATAGCACGAGATTGTAATTCACCATGAAAATCTGCTGGGGCAAGAAAAGTTTGGGATGTTCTCTTAGGAGGAATAAATCTCCATTTAAACATGTTAAAGCTTTACTTTGATGGACTTTTTGGGAAGTTGGCACTTTTGTGTATACTTAAAAGTTTTTTTCCAAAGGAAAATAAAGTAGGTGTGACATAATATTTCACTTACGAACACATGGTATTTTTTTCTTTTTAAAAGGTAACAACACTTCCTAGGCTCAAAGAAGTTCAAGAGTCAGAAGGTAACAAAATGATAGCCAGAGGATGACTCTTCTTCTTTTCCTAGGCATCCTCATTAGGTTAAAATTTAAGAATGGCAGTCCAACGTGTGAGGAGCTTGGAAGTTGTCACTCAATCCTAACTTGTCAATAGCTAGACCAACTGGAAAAAAAACAAACAAAAAAAAAAAACTTTCTTTAGATCTATCAAAGAAGGGAAGTCACAGAGCAAACTGCTGCCCTTAAAATTAGAGAGACTGGTGGGTGCAGAGAATTGCAACTTCCCTGAGCAGAAACCTCCACAGGAGCCAAGACTAGAGTAGAAACACCTAAACTACAATTGATGCATTGCTGGAGCGTCACTGTGGATAAGTCTGAGAGACAGAAACTCCAGGGGATCCTGTTATGTGGAGCCCTCATGCTTTTGTGAGATTTGCCTTCTGGAGCTAACCCAGGTTCTCACACTAATTAGAGAGAAATCCTCTCCTGCTTCCAGCACGGGGAGAAGAAATGGGACTATTTTGAAATATGCCAGAGCATTCTGGTTTCATAATGAGGCCCATCCTCAAGAGAAACTATTTTACTAGAGCCTAAACTATCCGGGTCTTATCAGATTCTAATGAACTGAGGAAGGGGAAATACTCAATTTCAGCCCTCTCTGGCCTTTCTGTCCCAAGTAAGGGTGAATTAAGAAGCACTTGTGATACTATGTTTCCTCAAAAATAAGACCTACCCCAAAAATAAGCCCTAGTAGGATTTCTATGCATTTGTTAAATATAAGCCCTACCCTGATAATAAGACCTAGTGATGGGCATGGTCTGCATAGCCATGTCATGCCTTTTGGTGGGGAGTGGTAAGGAAGACTGGAATACATTTTATCTGCCACAGCTCCTTTTCTGAGCTGTTCACACTTGCATGGTTGTGTATGTGGTAACCCCGGTCACAGGCATCCTATTACACACATGTGAACAGCTAGGAGAAAGGAGTTCATGCATCACTAGTGCCAGTCCCACCAACAAGGTTGGCTCCCCCTGTCAGGTTCCAGAAGAAGATGACTTAATTGTATTTGAATAAATGTAGATTGTTGTATTATACTTAATAAAAATAAGACATCCCCTGAAAACAAGCTGTAGTGTGTCTTCTTGAGAAAAAATGAATATAAGACAGTGTCTTATTTTGGGGGAA
>CAUYQV010029714.1:0-15523 GCA_963574575.1 Galagoides demidoff | reverse complement strand
AGCAACCTCCAACTCCTGGGCTCAAGCGAGTCTCCTGCCTCCACCTCCCAAGTAGCTGGGACCACAGGCGCCTGCCACAACACCCGGCCATTTTTTGGTTGCAGCCATCATTGTTGTTTGGCGGGCCCGGGCTGGGGATTCGAACCTGCCACCTTAGGTGTATGTGGCTGGTGCCTTAGCCGATTGAGCCACAGGCGCCGAACCAATACAATTTTTTGAAACCTACTTTTTGTATGACATTGTTTGTAATACCAGGTAATCAACCCCAACCCCATGAATAATTTAGAACACATGAGCTCTCTTAATTTTTGGAGACATAGGAGAATAACTCAATTATCAAACAACCAAAAATATGCTTATAGTGAGTAATTACGCTTTATTAAGGGCGCCATTGATAAGCTAGTTATTCCTGGACAAGTGCTACCAATGTTATTTTAGGTATGACATTTAGCTATGGCACAAAAGTTTTGCTTTATTCTTTAGAACTGAGGAGAAGCAGCATGAGGAACGCGTTTTAAAGAACAAAAGGAAAAGTCAGTAAGTGGAGGCATCTAACATTATAACAGAAAAGACCTACCAGGAGGAAGCTGGGGGTTCCCACACTCAGCCCAGGGGATGCTCTGCCTGCATCAACAGCCAGGAACAAGCTGACCATGAAGCTGGCCCACATCTTATAGCACCTGTCTGGTGACTCAAATCAATTAGCCCCACATTCCTCGAACAAGATAAAGTGAGTGATTACAAGGTAACTTTACCCGACTGGCATTTTTTTCTCCACCTCATTAGTATTTTAAGAACAAAACAAAATTCCCCCCTTTTAGGAAGGGTTTATGATTCATGTAATACTCTTTTCTGTTAGAGCAGTATTATCTCAATAGAAGTTTTGAAAGTAATCCTCTGGGCAAATTCCTTCAAGGAAATGGAAATTGTATCTTTCAGAAGTGAATACTTCTTCAGGACCCAGTAAGTGTGTTTGGGCACTTAATTCTCCTGTGACGTTATTAAGAGTGTGTCTCCTTAGACAAGGGACCGGGAGGAGGGGGAAAAAAAGAGTCTGTCATTTACGAAATGCTCCCCCGTGCAATGACTATTGTTTTTTTCTAAGAAAGGAAAACCATTTTTTCATTTTTGTTTCAAAGAAGAGCCATAAGTTATTCAGAATTCTTTACCTTGAAGCCAATTCCATGTTCCTTGGAAATACTTTAGAAGAAAAGTACAAGGTACGTTGATGAATGTGGCTTTATCACACCCTCAGTAACACTTCTCAGTGTAATGAAGAGGGACGTAAGCACAGCAAAGGTTTGGAAAGGAGGCGCTGGCACGGCCCAAATGCACAGACAGGCAGCGTGGGCACCGCCAGACGCAAGTGCAGCCATGTACAAGTAAGTGCACGCACGTCTGTTTTTTTAAAGAAACTGCCAGGGAAAGTGCATGCCATTCAATCCACTGAAATAAAAACAGAGGCTTAAGTTTTCCAGTGAGTGAGACACAAGTGTCCTGTGGGCACAAGGAAAGAGCCAAGCTCAGCTCTCCACCAGATTCTGGAAAACTTGGCCCTGTTTTTATGGAGGAGGTGCCATGAAGCTTCTGTTTTAACCTCTCTTTCAAAGTGGCAGCAGGCCAGCCTTGGGATGAGATGGATCTTTTTCCTGTTTCTGCTGAGGGCTATCTGGCTGCAGTCCTGTGTGTCTAGTGTGGGAGTTAATGGCACTGATGCCCTCCTGTCGGGGTAAGTGCCTCCTAACAGGGTGTGGGGGCATACACCATGACACCTAGAGCCACTGGGTACACTGGGCACAGCGTCTCTCTGTGGGAAAGACAGCAGCTGCAGGCATCAGTCAAAGGTGCCACAGTCCTCTCTGTCCTCCACCCTCCCTATTGTGCCCGGTGCCCTCAGAACAGTCTACTACCTGGTCACTCACTTGGCAGGTCAGCAGGTGTCTTCTTCAAGGCAGGCAGAAACGTTTTCGCTCCCCTTCACCCACCTGGCTACCATGGGACTCTGCTACTGCCTGAAAGAAAGAGGGACACGTGGCATTCACAGGTGGTTACTAAGAGCACCCCAGCAGAAATGGCCACTAACCACTCGCTAAAAGGCCATGGCTATGCGTTTACCTCCCAATCCCTGGGAATCTGGCACAGTGCACAGAATAGAGTGAAGGCTCAAGGAATGTTTTAAGAATGAAACTGAATCCCAGCCAAAGCCTTCACGGTAGCATTCCCAGCCCCTGGAGGGAGCTCAGTAGTCAAACACCCTGGGAAGACAGGGTTAACCCACTGTCACCGAGGCCAGCTATGAACTGACCAGCACACAGGGAGGCCGGAAAGGGAAGTGCAGAGGAAGTAAACAGTGAGTGCTGGAAGGGAAGAGTCTAGAATATTTTTACCGCCTGTGGAAATGCATTACTACTGTTGAGTCATAGAATGTTAGAGTGGAAAAGATTGTCAAAACCATCTGAGTGACACGCACTTTGTGAAGGAGGGCACTGAAACCGGGGAGCCTGGAGGGATAGCTCTTGTCACACAGCTGGGTCTTAGGAGAGAGAATGAGGTCCGAGGTCTTTGCAAGGTAGACCAGTGTTCTTGTCTGCGTATCACAAACCCCACCCCCACCCCCAAGATCTTCACAGTTTCATGTACTCTGTTCTACATTCAAGCGATTCTTTTGCATCTTTTTTTGTCCTTAAAACTTCTTCCTATCTTGATCTATGTATCTACCAAGCATCTGCTATCTATCATCTATTATCCATCAATCGTCCACCTCCCTGTCCCCACACACTGCTGTCACTCACACACACAGGTGCACATACACTTCATGCTTCTTTCCTGATCTGCCAGATATTTACAATGATTGCTATTTCACAGTAAGAGTTTCCCACTTATCAACCTGCACAGCCTCTTGTGGTCACAGTACATTTGGCAAATGACGTCTTTGCCATTGCTTTATCAAGACCCAGTATCTTTGCATCCATCAAACTTACCCAAAGGCTTTATTGTTTACACTTCATAATATGCTCTTAGTTCACTGTATTTTATTCCTCAGCAGACTTTTCTTGTGAAATCTATTCATTATTGATATGTATTCATTTCATATAATCATGCACTATCTTTAGTTTCTTTCCCGTAGTGATTCTGCAATCCATCTGCCTTACCTTCTAAGACGTTAAGGGACAATAACAGTTTCCCAAGTGTTAAGAATGGGAAGAAAAATAGAAGAATATTTTCTCTCAATTTGTGCTCTCTTAATCCCCCAGAAAAGCAATATTCCACACTATATTATACTAGTGGTTTTATTTAGTCTCTTGAAATGGTGTTTGTTTCTGCAGTTTTTGTTATATCATTCCAGCTTGTGGGTGGGATTGTAATTCTTAGAATGGTGATTGATACCTTTATTGAAGTGAAATTCCTGAAAGTATTGAATGCAGAGCTCAATATTACCCTCTCCTCCTACAAGCCAGTAAAAGAAGCCTGGCATGGAGTCACTGCGTGCTGAGGCTGTGTCACATTTGTGCTCTGGAGATAAAGGAAAGAAGACAAACACATTTTGAAATAGAACTAAATAGTAGGCACTCGGGACAAGGTATTTAGCTGTATGAACCACACTTCCAATGTTAGGGACCAAATAATGAAAATGAGGAAAACAGGAAGGCAGCTCTCATTGCCATCTACAGAGAAGAAAAAAAACTCTGTCAAAGAAAGAAGGTGTTATAAGGATGGGTGATCAAAGAAACAAGCCAGGCTGAGCTGGAACACGCTGTCCTATCAGAGATAAATTGACCCAGAAACAGCCAGAAAGTTATCAGATCAGTAAGAAAAAGCAGGTGAGCAAATAATGAGTAAGAATGGAGTCAGGATTGGGCCAGAAGGGTCCACAGTGGGAAAGGAGCTACAGATAAATAGTGACAGTGTCAGTAACAAAATGACACAAGGTTTAGATAAGCAAAATCGTAATAACGGCTCAGGTCAATAGTAACAACAACCATCACAAGTAGACGGCACTTACGCCACCACGCGCTGGCCACTCTGCTGACTGCTCTTCACAAGTGAGTGTCATCAACCTTCCCACCAACCCCAAGAGGGGAGCACCACCCTGGGGACGCAGAGCCCTCACCCGGCCAGGCTTCTGTGCTCCAGCTCAGCCCCCTTGGAGTCACCTGCAAGGCTCAGGGTTTCTGATTTAGTAGGTTTGGCTGGAGACCAAGAGTTTGAATGTCTAACAGATTCCCAGGTGAGACTAGTGCTGTCACCTCAGGAGCACACGCTGGGGATGGCACCCTCTGACTTACGCTTTCCCCCTTGATAAAGACCCTGTGACCTCACTGTCACTTACCATCCTCCACTAATGCCATTTCACACAGGCCCTCGAGCACCTGCTTGGTCACTCTCAGGCTTGTACAGGTCCACGGGGCTTACAGGTGAACGGCAGCTACCCAGGGCCCAAGGCCGTGAATTTCTTAAAGCAGAACGGTGTGGAGAATCTGACCGAAATTATAACATAGTACTTACATTTGTTCCCCAAGTGTTATATAAATATGCTACATAGTGGGAAATACAAATATTATACACTTATGTATAAAATTAGTGTTAAATATATAGATGTGATACATTATTTAAGTATAACATAAATTATTCTAGTACAAATTTGCCCAAATTAAGTACAGAGAAATCTTTAATTCCCACTTAGAATTTTCAATTATCCTTTTGTTAGCCAACTGGTGTTTACAAAATTCCAATTTCCTCTCTGTCCCCAAACTGGGACCTTCTAGCTGTTGGGTGGGTGCTTTGTTTAGGACAATAAATTCAGCTTAAGAAGGATTTTCTTTTTTTTTCTTTTTTTTTTTTTTTTTTTTACTTCTAGTAAGGACAACACAGAATTTATAATAACTAAGCACTATGTTGGAGTAAATTTTGGAGGTTTTTAATCTGCCTGACCTGAGAAAACTTCCTTCTGTGTCCCATGGTAGCCAACACAGTAGAGGCACCCACAGAAAAATAATTATTACTTACAAAAAAATGGGGAGGCAAAATCCCCCCAATTAGAGTTGCTCCATTAAACCTCCACAGCTCTCAGCTCACATCTCTAAACAGAGTGTGAGGCACGGAAGAATGAAAAAAATCGGAATCAAATCACAACTTCGGATTTCCACACTAAAATTAGAATGCAGGGATCTGGCTTGTGAGCTCTGACGAAACATTGCTTCCTGTTTGTAAGAAAAGTTGCTTAAAAAGCTTTCTTGCACGTCAAGTGTTTCTGACAAATTGATTTTTCAAAGATCTCTCTCTGTGTCCACAAATTCAAAATACCTGTATTAAATTTCACTTTAAGTATACACAGGCTTAAACATTAAGTAGAAAAAAAGTGCTTCACAAGAATCTTCTTGGGGTTCACTGAGCTCAAAAGGTTTAAAAACAATTTAAAATAAAACCAGTGAGGCTTAGCTATGCTCCTTTGGATCCTGTGACTCTGGCCACACAAACACATGTGCTGAGACCTTTGGCGTTGGCCTTGTGCCATATTCTCCCTGCTCCTGAGAGCAGACTGGGACTTGCCACACAGGCAGGTCTGACTGTGCTGAAGTGCTTCTTGACCTTGTCTATGCCAGACGAGCACGGATGGCTCTGCCCAGGTGGCCTCACAAAGGCATGTGTTCATCGTAAAAGAGCAAAGTGGCCAAGGGTGACAAGGGGCAGATTCCCAAGGGCAATGCTGTGGTTTTTATATCCTGGGGAAATGTGAAGGCTCCTTCCGCGGGATTCCTGTTTCTCTCAGACCACCAAGGACTGAGGGTGGCTTCAGAAGGAGGACAGCCCCTTGGAGGCTGTGAAATTTCTTACGGTTCTCCATGAGAATCACAAGGATTTCGGGGAAGTGTGAGTCCAGATTACTGCACGTTTGCAAGTGGGTTTCCTCTATCTCAATAATCTACGTTTTGGAGACATGAACTTGGAACCTTACTGGCAAAGCTGTGGCAGATTTGGTTGCTGTGATTGATTGTATGTTGCTCACACTTGTTCAGGGCACCACTGAGCTGGGCCCACCCACAGAGGAGCCTTCCTGGGCTGCCCGTGGGGCCGTGTGCTTACTGCTGCCTTGGGCCAGGTGTGGCCACGTGGCTTGCTTTGGTCAACAGTGTGAGCAGCAGTGACTCATGCCACGCCTGACCAGAAACGCTGGCCTCCTTGCACGGGTCTGCCCTGGCACTTGAGTGGGCCTCAGAGCCAGCTGGGCCTTCTGGGGAGTAGGAAGAGGGAAACTCGGAGCTGAGCTACAAGTGAACCATACCCGACGTGTAAGACAGGTGAGAAAAACTTCTCATTCCCACAAGCCGTGCAGTTACAGGAGTTGTTTGGTAAGGAGGAAAATCCTGGTGAAAACCTGCCCAGAGAGACACCTTACTACGTATTCTCGTAGCTCGGGGTTACACACCCGACCTCAACAGTGTTGTGTTTAGAAGATGAGTCTGAAACTGCTCCTAATCTAAACGCCAGTGTTGGTATAGGACTAAATAGGAAATAGCAAAAGGGTCCGAATCTAGTAAGATCCCAATAGGAAGACTGATTTGTCTGGTCTTTAAGGATAACTAGTAATCAATTCTTCTTATCAAATTACTTCTAAGTATTTAAATTTATGATGGCAAGATAAGTTTTCAGGGAAAGTTATCCTACCATTCTAATATTCTGTGGAGCAAGAAGGCCCCTGGTTTCAGGATGTGGCAGCCTTGTGACCTGTCATCACACAGAGCCACGGGGCTGTCCTGGGGGCCATCACCATGATGTCATTGGTGACTTTCACTTGGGAAAGGCCAGTTTAAAGGGGCCGGGCACTTTCCAGAGCAATTGCAGATGCTGTTTTATTGAAGCCTTATCTTTACCGCGTGGGGAAAGTGTTTCCTCTATTTTCTAAATGAGGAAACTAAGCATAGAGAGATTAAATTATTTACATATGTGCATAAAGTTACCAAAGGGAGCACCTCGTCAGCAGGCCAGATCGTCTGCTTTCCTGGCTGCTGCTCCCCAACCATATCATCTAATCAACGCACGAAGGGCCCCTCTTCTTGTGGCGCATTGGGATGGGGCTTCGGTTCAGTTCCCGCACACTGTGTGTTAGCATCCAATCTGGAATAAAGGCCTATGGGTGGCGCGTTGCTTATCCTATGCAATGCCTCATAGATACCACTGTTAATTGTCATACTCCAGACCTGAGAAGTGCCATACAGCACAAGGTATGTGGGGGTCCACAGCCCCCGCTTCTGCTCTGCTCTAACACAGGGTCTCTAGCTTCACTGAGCCTGGGGATCATCAGGGGGGCTCGATCACAACCACGGTGGCAGGGTCCCACTCGGAGTCTCTGATTCGGCAGGCCTGGAGGGGTCTGCAGTTCTAAAAAGTTCCCAGACGCTGCTAATGCTGCTAAATCTGAGACCACACTTTGAAAACCAAGACCTAGATTCTTCACCACTTAGTGAGTTACATAGAATATGGAGAAAACTACCAAGCAAAGACATTAGGTTGTCTAGAATTCATTCTCACAACTTTCAGATACGGGTATAAAAGGAGGAGAAAGTGCACGGGGCTGAACATACAAGTTCTGTGCCTGCCAGGTAGAGCTTTCAGCTAGTCAGGATACAAGTTCAGGTGTATTGTCTTAATTGCTAGGGAAGAGAAGGCGATTGGTTGAAAATTGCTCCTGAGTTTCTTCCTTGGATGACGGGTATCATCTTAGAGTAGCTTTCAGCACTGCACCAGCTGAAAGCATGGAGGCCAGTGGCGAGAGCCTGAGCCTAGGGCCGAGAGCCTGAGCCCACGGCCAGGAGGGCTCAGGCTGGAGGCCCTGAGGGATCTTTTCTATCACATGGGGGGGGGGGGTACAGGTGTTCCACACACATAAAGGGATTTATGGTCAAATAATGTTGGGAGGCAAAGCCCCCTAAGCCCCCCACTGTCATCCCTTGTTTTGAGATTCACACTGTGCACTTGTAATTACTAGTTCTGAAAAGTCTTACAGTTAAGAAACCTGCTTAACAACACGAATCTATAGATGTGTCTGTCCTTCCTCCGACATTCGCTAACACTTTGAGAAGTGCTGATTTGGTCTGCACTGTTCACTTTATTTCTGGGGGAGAAAGGATTGAGAAGTTGGGTGACTTATTCACGGTGACTGAGCGAGTAACAAGGTTAGAATCAGAAACACGTGTTGTGATACTTAGTCTACTTTGTGGGCAGGGTCTCTCTTTGCTGTTGTGGCTTATCCTAGCACAAGCTGTCCATCTCACAGGACACTGGGGACAGGGCAGACAGGACGGTGTGACCACCCCCTACCCACCCAACTACATCAGCAGCACTATCAGGAGTGCACACTCTCAAGTCTCACAGCTGAGCTACCAAGCCAGAATTTCTGGGGGTGCTTCTCAAGAACTTGTCTTAACAAACAAAACAAATAACAACACTCCCCACCCCCCAATTTCACGAAAGGTTATGTAGCCAGTGACGGCCTGGCCTGGTGAATCTGAAAGGTCTTTCTTTTGCCCTATTACACATCGAAAAAGCAACCACTATTCCTTCAAAGAAAAACCCCACTTTTGCATCGCATGTGGGCATCTAACGATCCAATTTGCCTCTGTGGTCAAATGTGTAACCTTCTTCCTATGTTTCCATTCCATTATTATTGTTTCAAATTCCAGAAGTACTAAAAAAATCCTTTTCCATCTCTAAATGCGGTTTGCATAGTTATACCCTTTATTCCTCAATGCAGATTCTTTATACTTTTTTTTTTTTCCATCCCATAGAACATCAGCCTTTCTATACTCGGCAAAGACAAGTTTAAACAGATACTGGGTTCAACAGGAGACTCATTTTCCATTTTCCATGGCAAAGACTCTGAGCCCTGGAATAAGTCAGAGGTATCATTTGCTGAATATTTTAGTAAAGCCAGTTTAATTTCAGGCCCTTTATTTGTGAGAGAGCTGGCTAACCCAAATAAAACATTATACATCTGTCTGTTGTTACGAGTGACCAACTTCAGCTGAACGTTATTATTTAATAACAGCTAACTTTCCTATAGCGTAAGAACGCACAGCAGCTGGGAGCAAATGGAAATTTCCTTTGGTTTACCACCCTTGATCTCTCCCTGCTCCAACACGTGAAGAACTCGGGTAATAAGCATATTCTCCCCTCTAATCACAGCAGGGCTTGGACCTGCATTGTTGTGAGATGACTGATGAAACAGGAAGATTTGTGTCTGGAGGTGGCGGGCGAGGAGGTGGGGGGAGTGGGGGCGGGGAATTGTACTGCATTAGCCTCCCTGATGCGCGGCCCCAATTTTCTCTTCAGGAGAGAGATTTCTTCATCTAGCTCATAGAATCTCATTATTCTTGTCTGGATTTGTTCACATTTAACACAAAGGAGAAGGTGGCTCAAAACAGAATGACTTGGTTAAGGAAAAGGAAACACTTGGCTCTGTCTGTCACAGTGGGAGGCATCTGACTTTTTGCAGACGGAACTTGCAAAGAAACAAGTATTTTCTTGAATGAAACTCAAACTGGGCATAGTTGGAGTATTTAAAGGGGAAGAAACAAGTGGGAAGCAAAGCAGGATGTTCATTTTCCTTAATTCCTATCTCTGTATGACTTTGAAAGGTTGCTTGGGAATTATGATGCATCGTTGTATAATCTGCAGCATTTCAAAGTGATTTTTCCCTCTAAATAAATCTCTGCCTTACTAGGACGCTGAGTTGACCACCTTTTAGCACTCGTATTGATCTCTCTTTGCCTCACGGTCATGGTGTTTGTGACCGTGAGGAAAGCGTAGTAATGCAGAAAGCACATTATACACATAGGTGCCAATGTCAGGCTGGCTTGATTTTCTGGCTTCCTGTTGACTAATTTTTCTTTGGTTTAAAATAAGTTTGGAATCATTGGTCTCTACAGCTCAGTGGTGAGCAGGCTGTGGTGTGATTCCCCTGCATGCCGGGGCAGAATCTTCCCTGTGCTGATATCCGTGCTCATTATTATCAGGATCGGAATCTCAGCCCAGACAATGGAAATTACGACTTTTGCTTGGTTTGGAACCAACTTAACAACGGGACAAGCGTCAAAAAGTTTCAAAATCCAGTTTCACTGTCAGTCTAAACTTTGACCACATTTCTCTGATACAGAAACTGGATCTACAGGCTCTCAGGGGACATAGTTAATACCCAAATTCTTGGATTGCGGTCAATTTACTCTAAGGACGGGTAATAGTTCTGCGTTCTTTGCTTGTTCCAAAGTTGAAAACACAGACGCTTGTGATCTTTGAGCAATAAAAAGAAAGTTCAGACTTCCAAATACATTCACATTCAATCAAAACCTGAGACCTTTGGCAGTTCACTAATCTCCATCACTAAACAGTGTAAGAAAATACTTTCTAACCATCTGTAGTTAATTAGCTGGAGGGCCATTGGCCCAATTTTTGTGTTTTGTAGAGTCTCCAGTTAAATACAAGATTCCCAGTTAAATCTGAATTTCAGATGATTATCAAATAATACTTAGTGTAAGTATTTCCCATGCAATATTTGAGTATTTATTGTTTATCTGAATTAATAATTCTCATGCAATTTAAAGTATTTATTGTTTATCTGAAATTCAGAAATATGTATGTCCTACCATAGCTGTATCTATATAGCACATTTTTACTTGCTAAAAATACATCATCCCTGGAGAGGAGCAAATTTATACACAAAAGTAGTTCAGAAACCTTTCAGACAAGGTCCAATTAAAGATACTGTTCTTAAAAGAAAAGCAACTCAGATTTTCCAAGTATTGGGACCTCTGGAAACAAATGTAATCATTGTGGGGTGGGGGTTCATCAGAGACATCAGACAGTCCGAGGGGCTGGTCTCATCTTTAAAATTTTAGCTCAGAATTTCTTAGGCATTTTTTGTTATGGTCCTGTGTGGTGGGTTACTGAAACATCTGACTGCTTTCTCAGAATAAAGTGTTTAAATAGACAAAATCATATATATTATAGAAGACATATTCAAATGCACTAACTCATTGAAAAAAAAGTACTTATTTTTCAAAAATTAAAAAAAACTTACATTTTGAAGGAGTGGTGACCAGAAAGGCTTATCTCAAGATCTCGGAAGACTATAAATGAGACATTCAAATGTCTGTGATTCCTACCCACTATGGCAAAGTCACGCGTGCAGTTAGTACAACTACTTAAGTGTCTGTGATTCCTTCCTGCCATGACAAAGTCACACTCCCATTCATGTGCAATAAACGTGGCTTGTTGCACACATTCACAGTAGAGAAAATACTAATTTTAGATAGAGGTTATTAAAAATAAACTTTCCTCCTTTTCCCTTATCTGAGATCATGGACCCTCCATGAATTCTCCAAGCTCAATGGACCTGGGATTACATCTGCTGCCTGTGGATGGGGTTTCCAAATGCAGTAACTCCAACAATGTTACAGAATCAGACCCCCTATAGAATGCACCTTAACTGACATTTTTAACAGCTAGTCACCTCAGATACTGTGTCTTTTATAAAAATTGCCCCCACACTTTGCAATTAGAATCACAATTCCCTTTACAACAGGACATTATTGCGGCACTCAGGTTAGCAATGAGCCTTACGTCCTCACGCAAGTGGAACGAAATCCCAGTGAAGAGACCTCCCAACATCCTCTACCCTAGAGTCATGGACAGTTTCTTCTGCCATGAAGACAAAGGAGGAAGAACAGAAAGCTGGGATACATACGCGATGCTTGGTCTCCACATTCCTCCTGTAGCATTTCTCAGAATTAGAACCTGACTTTTACAGTTAATATAGGACCCAGTCACATGCGACTTTCTATTACTGTGGTTTCATCATGAGTCTTACCAGGAAACAGAAAGCCGAGTCATCCAGAGTGCTAATTCAGACAATCCTTCCTCTTACTCCCGCGGCTCCACTGCTGACAAGACGAGTCCTGAACACCTTCAAAGCCAGAATGCGTCTGGTGAGCCCCACGTCCCCTCCCTGTCCGGCTTTGTGGGCTTCAGGGAGAGCCTGGTGCACCTGTCCTTCCCACGCTGCCCGCACCCCTGTCTGGATGTGTGCAAGTCCTTCCTGAAGGTTCTTCACCCTCACCCTCTCTTGGTTAACTCCCACCTGTCCTTCAAAGGCCAGGTTGAACATTACCTCCTCGGTACTTAATTAAAAAAAACAAACCCCAGAAAAACCAAACACTTCTTCAGAGGTGGGGTAGTTTAAAGATTAAGAGTACTGGCCCCTGTCTCTGTTAGCACTAACTGTGTGAATCTGGATGACTTTCTCAACCCCTTGGAGACCCAGTTCCCTCAGCTGCAGGATGGCAATAATAATAATTTCCAGACCTCATAAAATAGAGGTAAAAATATACAAGTTCACTAAAACTCTGCCTATTCAGGCTAATCCTATTCAAGGGTTAGCTACGATCATTATATCCTTACAAGAAGGGAAACACAAGTGTGATTCATTGAAAGAAATCAATAAATAAGTTTCTTTATCTTAGATGAACAGTAGAGGATTAATAGTCAGATTATATAAAGTTCTCATAAAAAAAAATTCTCATAAATCAGTAAGAACCTTCATCCCCTACATGGGCCATGTTGGTAAACATACAATTAAAAAAACGTTTAAAAGTTGAAAAGACATTTCAATCCCTTAACATTCACTCATTTACTCATTCATCAATGGGCCAAGAACTTGCTGGGCACCACGGCGGGGCAGGATGCTGGGAAACCACCAGTAAGCTCAGTCCTTGCTCTCGGGTAGTTAGCCACAGAACAGGGAAGAGAGGTGTTAAACGCATCGTTAGACAGGTGATTTAAAGACATCTGTGGGAAGAACTAGGGAGAAAGTCAAAGATGGCTGAGAGGTAAGAACACACAGTGTAGGCTGTGCCCTAGTCTGGGGCTCCTGGATGGCTTCCCTGAGGGGTGGCGTTAAGTGGAGACATGAAGATTGAGAAGCACTCAGGCAGGTGGGGGAGAGAGTGTCGGGGCAGAGGAGCACGTGGTGGCTGCAACGGCCTGGGTGGCCACAGAGCGTGGTACCTCCTGGGAAGTGGGGAGGGTCTGAGGAGAGAGACCTCAGAGAGAGGGGAGAGAGAAAGGGTCAGGTCCCAACAGGGGCAGAGCCATGCCGTCCAGGGATTTGGGGGCTCCTTGAAGACCTTCACCATCTTAGGAGCATGAGGAGAGACTCAAGTCTTAGTCTCAGGATTCAACTTCATTGTAAAGTGATCGTTTTTATCATTTTGGGCACAACGTGGAGCATGGACTGGGAAGAGACAAAGGTAGATGCTGAGAGCCTATTTATTCCATCGGTGCCTTCAGTGATCGAAGCTGAAACCCCTGAGGCCCAGACAAGGATGTGTCAGCAGCTTGAGAGAAGCCAGGTGTCTGAGGGGACCCAGACGGAGTCAACAGACATCCCCCACAGTGGACACTAGGGCAGGGATATTGGGGTGGGTGGGTGTAGTGAGGAGATAAGGTTTTGGGGTGACTCTTGGCTTTCCAGTGTGGACATGAGGTGGGTTGAGAGTGGAGCTGATTTCACTGAGGACACTGATCTTCCTCTGTAATTTAAAAATCATGCACATGTTATTAGATCCCAGGTTGTTTAGAGGTTTTGACACTGTGGACACTGTGTCAATGTAAAGCTCACTCTTATACATAATCCTGACCCACGAGGGTCCAGCCTTAGGGGTGAGATCCAGGGTCCAGGTATTTGGGTGAGTGCTGGGGGCTGCCTGGGAGACACCAAAACAGCGGTAAGAAGTTGAGTCCATGCTGCAGGGCGGGGCCCTCAAGGGCTGTGCGGGAGGGACGCCTTTAGTGCTTGAGTCCACAAACGAAACTTGAACTGCGAAAGTAGATGAGTTTCCCTTAGACCAGTATTTTTCAACCTTTTTTTAATCTCACAGAATACTTGAACCTATAAACTTCCATGGTACACTTAAATTATGTTAATAAAAAAAAAGTAAAAAAAAGAATGTGCTTTTGAATTTCTTTCAAAAATAATTTAATTAATGGGCTTTAAATTTTTTTGCAGCATACCTAGGATCTCATCATAGCTTACCAGTCAGTCACTGCACACAGGTTGAAAAATCACTGCCCAGACAGCAGAGTGGGGGAGAAGCAGCCCCAGACCGAGCCCTGGGCAGTCCGGGGGGCCAGGCAGAGTGGGAGGCCCCAGTCCAAGAAATACAAAAGTACCAGGGACTCGCCTTTCACCTATTTTTAATTACCAAAAATGTCAAAAGACACATCAACTGACAAGCAGGCAAAATGAATAACTTCATAGAGGAATTTCAGCTCCTTATAGGGGGTAGCAATTAGACAATGTCTACTTAAACTTTTAAATTCTTCACTGTGATGCTCTGACCCAGTAATTCTACTTCTAAGAATTAGTAAGAAATACATAGCAGGGTCACATGTAATAAGAGTGTCCGCTGCACTGGTTATAATGTTAAAACATTCACAGCAATCTGGATCACCCATAATGTGGAAATGGTTTCAAATTTATAAAATACTTACAGGCTGAAATATAGCTCAGGGTTCAGAAATCATGGCAAACTGCTAACTATCTTTCTCCCTATTTTTCTGTCTAGATTAGATTAAAATAAAGTGCCTCTGAAATGTTGACAGCAGTTATCTCTCTGAAGGAAAATAAAATTAGACAGGATTATCACCAAGACGTTCCATTTTCATGCAGTTAATCTGAAAATTCAATTTCCCTAGCATAGACTGTTTCCAAGTATTCCGGCTTTTACTGTAAATGAGAAGGTACTCACTGTGTTGTGCGGAGAAACTTTCCACACGCGGTCGTGGCCAAATCTGATGAAATCATTTACTCTCAGAGATGTTTTACTTGCACAAACCCAAGAACCTGGCTTTCAGTAAGCGTGCTGGGCTGTTATTTCATGTCAACGTGACGTTTGATTTTGCTGAATGAGAAAAGTCTACACTTCACCCAAGGGGGCTGCTGACAAAGCAGATTCTGCCAGTGCCTTCACTGGGGCAGGTCCTTCACTCTGTGTTCTTTCTCCACCCAGTCTCTGGTAAACTTCTACTCATCCCTCAAAGCCCCACTCACCTATTGTCTCCTCTAGCACTGGGTGGTTATCTTGATCCTCCCTCTGCCTGGTCCATACCTTGTGACAATACCATATGGCTGCAATGATCTCTGGACTCAGAGCTGCCCAGATTTATCAGCAGTGTGGCTCATTTCACAGTGCCATAGGCCAGAGAGGAATCCAGGCCACAGCTGGGTGTATTGTTGCAGTGGGGGGAGGGGGCATACAGTTCACTGATGTGAATGATCAAACTAGAAATAAAGATTTAGATTTCCTGTTTTGAATCTTAGCATAAAGAATGTCCTGGCTCAGTGCCTGTGGCTCAATCGGCTAAGGCGCCAACCACGTACACCTCAGGTGGCGGGTTCGAATCCCCAGCCCGGGCCCACCAAACAACAATGATGGCTGCAACCAAAAAATGGCCAGGCGTTGTGGCGGGC
>CAUYQV010029713.1:0-10671 GCA_963574575.1 Galagoides demidoff | reverse complement strand
GATGCCATGGCACTCTACCCAGGGGGATAGCTTGAGGCTCCGTCTCAAAAAAAAAAAAGTGCAAATGTTTTTTGTCAGCACTGTCAGTTTTTTTTCTACCCCCTGGGTAGAGTGCCATGGCATCACAGCTCATAGCAACCTCCAACTCCTCGGCTCAAGCGAGTCTCCTGCCTCAGCCTCCCAAGTAGCTGGGACCACAGGCGCCCGCCACAACGCCTGGCCATTTTTTGGTTGCAGCCGTCATTGTTGTTTTGGTGGGCCCGGGCTGGGGATTCGAGCCCGCCACCTTAGGTGTAGGTGGCTGGCGCCTTAGCCAATTGAGCCACAGGCGCCGAGCCTGTCAGTTTTTTTTCATTGAAGGATGACAGGTTTACTTCATTTTTGAGGAAAATATCTGCTGAATAAACAGTTTGTGTCAGTTCTTCTGAGTAAAAATTGTGTTCCATGAAGAAAAAGGGACTGGTTCTTTTAGCGTAAGTACATGGCAAAGAACAGTACAATGACTACTGGTACTACTGGTGTCGCTGCCTGATTTATGCCAAGTTGACAGTAGTTTTACTCAGCATTGTTTCTGGACCATCAGTGCAGCTGTCCGCTCCGTGAGAAAGACAAACCTCATCTTAGTGTCAGAAAATGCCTTTCATCTCATGGACTTCCTGAAAGGGAGGGAGCCTTGGTGTGTTAACTGTTAACTAATGAGAGGGGCCCTCTCATGTTCTTAGGTGTCATGGCCAAAAAGAATTTGAAAAGGAACTGTCACCCTATGAGCAACTGTTGCTAAATTTAGGATTAATCTAAGGTTAGTGGTGCTGTTTCTTGGTATTCCTTTGAAGCCAGAGTTATTTTCTCTGAAGGCTAGCAGTGGATGAGAAGTTCATTGAGTAACATTCAGAAGTCAGGCTCCCTTTTAGCTGCCCTTGCTGAAGGATTCACAGTGTCTATCTCTCTTAGGTGACCCTGAGAGTGTGGCTGGGGAGTATGGACGGCATTCCCTCTACAAGATGCTTGGTTACTTCAGCCTGGTGGGGCTTCTGCGCCTGCACTCCTTGTTGGGGGATTACTACCAAGCCATCAAAGTGTTGGAGAACATTGAACTGAACAAGAAGGTAATTACCTGTTAACCTCTGGCCCATCTTCCCAGAGTCAGAATGTCTGCTTCTAGACAAACTCTCTTATCTCTTGGGACAAATGTCCAGGAGAGGTAAGAGGAATCTTCCCCAGGCCAGTTCAAAATTGAGAGTAAAACTAGACAAATACCCACAATGAAATTCTGGGCCTAGATGATTTGGGGGTAAACTCCTTGATTCTGTTTTGTGAAGAGAATGATAATGGCAACTTTTTACTACCCAAGTTTCACTAGTCTTCAAAAAGAAAAGATTTAATTCTAAGGTGGTATATCTATTGATAACATAATTAGTTATAGTGATTTATTTAAACACAGGAAAACATTGTTATTTAATGTTTGGTTCGTGTGTGCGTGCATACATGTTTTTGTCTGAACTGTCCTTCCCTCTATAGGGCTTACTTGCAAAAAGCAAGGGAAAATAACAAAACTAAGGAGTACAGGGCTTTAGTGCTGAAAAACATTTTAGAGGTCACCTGGTCCAGTTCCTTCCTGTTAACAGCTAAGAAAATGGAACCTCAAAATATTGTATCTTAATCACTGAACAGTCTGATCTACTCTTAGACCCTGGAACTCCAGAGCCAGAGCTTCCTCTGGGTGGTTCACGGTCTACAGCAGTTGCTCTCCATGTTTCCATCTCAGCTGACACTAGGTCTCCCCACCTTTTCAGGTTCGATCTAGTATGCATTGGGACTCACGAATGTTTTTATTCCACCGCTTTCCTTAGAGCATGTATTCCCGTGTACCAGAGTGCCAAGTTACCACATACTATTACGTCGGTTTTGCATATTTGATGATGCGTCGCTACCAGGATGCCATTCGGGTCTTTGCCAACATCCTCCTCTACATCCAAAGGACCAAGAGTATGTTCCAGAGGACCACGTATAAGTATGAGATGGTAAGGGAGTCTCTTTGTGCATCCGGGGGCCTCCTTACTCCTCTAATTCCTTGGTTCCTATGCCAGCAGTTTTCACTAAACCCCATCCATAGTTTTGCTGTTTTAAGCTGTGCAAAGTCGCAAAACCCTATAGTCCCAACTACTTGGGAGGCTGAGGCGGAAGGAACACCTCGGGCCAGGGGTTCGAAGCTATAATGTACAAGATCATGCCTACAAATAGCCATTGCACTCCAGCCCGAGTAACAACATGAGATCCCATCTCTTTAAGAAAAGAAAGCCAGGGTGATGCCTGCGGCTCAAGGAGTAGAGCACCAGCCCCATGTACCAGGAGTGGCTGGTTCAAACCCAGCCCCGTCAAAACTGCAAAAAAAAAAAAAAAAGAGAGAGAAGGTTGGGTAAGGTGGCTCACTCCTGTAATCCTAGCACTGTGGGAGGCTAAGGTTGGTGATGGGATTTGAGTGATGGGGTTTGAGACTAGCCTGAGCAAGAGCAAGACCCTGTCTCTAAAAATAGTCAGGCATTGTGTTGGGTATCTGTAGTCCCAGCTACTGGGGAGGCTGAGGTAAGAGGATCACTTGAGCCCAATAGTTTGAGGTTGCTGTGAGCTATGACACCACAGCAGTGTGCCAAGAGTGACAACTGAAGACTCTGTCTGTTTAAAAAAAAAGAAGAAGGAAAAAATTATTGCTGTTTTTTTTTTTCCCAGCATAATTTTTTTTTTGCCTCAGACTCCCAAGTAGCTAGGACCACAGGCACCCACCACAGTGCCCAGCTATTTTTTATTGTAGCTGTCATTGTTGTTTAGCTGGCCTGGGAGCTGGGTTTGAACCCACCACCCTCAGTGCATGTGGTTGGTGCTGTAACCCCTGTGCTATGAGCACCAAGCACAGCATAATTTTTTTAATGGCTAGCCTGCTCTAAGAGTTTCTATCTTGGCTGTACCTTAGATCATTAACATCTTGGTGATAATGGCAATACTTTGTTTTACTTCCATCAAGGTTTTACTGAGTGTTTGCTGGGCTGTAGGTGTTTTAAAATTAGATGTGGAGGCTCAGCGCCTGTGGCTCAAGTGGCTAAGGCACCAGCCACATACACCTAAGGTGGTGAGTTCAAATCCAGCCCGGGCCCGCCAAACAACAATGACGGCTGCAACCAAAAAATAGCCGGGTATTGTGGCAGGCACTTGTGGTCCCAGCTACTTGGGAGGCTGAGGCAGGAGACTTGCTTGAGCCCAGGAGTTGGAGGTTGCTGTGAGCTATGATGCAACAGCACTCTACCCAGGGGGACAGCTTGAGGCTCTGTCTCAAAAAAAAAAAAAAAAAAATTAGATAAATAAAATTAGATGTGGGTACTGCCCTCAAGCAGTTTGACCTAGAATAGGATGGGTGCAAGACATGCATAGAATTGAGAGGAGCTTTCTGGGAATGGAGAATAGTATGAGCAAAAGTGTCATACTTGGAAGGACACAGCAATACAATAAAGCATTTGACTGGGGGGCAAGAGAATAGAGGGAACTAGAGTATTAGATTCTGGAATAATCTTCATAGCCCAGGGAAAATGTAGTCATGTGTTGCTTAATGACAGTGATCTAGTCTAAGAAATCCACCATTAGATAATGTTGTCGTGGGAACATCATGGAATATGTGGATGTAAACCTAGATGTTACTACTGTCAACATCATATCAGGCTATATGGTGTAACCTTTGGTCCTAAACTATAAACCTGTACAGGATGTTACTGTACTAAGTATCATCAACACTTACAACACAATGGTACTTGCATATATAAACCTAGAAGAGGTACAGTAAAAATACGGTATTATAATCTTAGGGGACCGCCATTGGATTATGCAGCCTATCTTTGACATGAACCTTATTATGTGATGTGTGACTGTATTTAGTCTTTATTCTGTAGGCATCAAGGTACCATCAAAGGTTTTGAGTAACTTGAGCCTCGCTGACATAAAAGGATTGACTTGGTGGTATAGGTACAATGGGCTGCAAAGACTAACACGTGCCACTACAGAATCCAGATGACTAGGGAGGACTTGGAGCTGTGACCATTTGGTAGAGCTGGAGGAAGGATGAGAAGAGAAGTTCAGAAAGTTCAGTGACTATTGTGAGACAATGGGATACATTGAAGATCTGTGCAAAGTGCACCTGGGAGGGTAGTGGGGCCATACTGATAGTGGGGACCTCAGGAAGTCCATCTCATTTGACCCACACCTCTCTCTACCCTATCCCTAGATTAATAAGCAGAATGAGCAGATGCACGCACTACTGGCCATCGCCCTCACTATGTACCCAATGCGTATCGATGAGAGCATTCACCTCCAGCTGCGGGAGAAGTATGGGGACAAGATGCTACGCATGCAGAAAGGTGACCCACAGGTTTATGAGGAACTTTTCAGCTACTCCTGCCCCAAGTTCCTGTCGCCTGTAGTGCCCAACTATGACAACGTGCATCCGAACTACCACAAAGAGCCCTTCCTGCAGCAGCTGAAGGTGTTTGCCGATGAAGTGCAGCAGCAGGCCCAGCTCTCAACTATCCGCAGCTTCCTCAAGCTCTACACCACCATGCCAGTGGCCAAGCTAGCTGGCTTCCTAGACCTCACGGAGCAGGAGTTCCGGATCCAGCTTCTTGTCTTCAAACACAAGATGAAGAACTTGGTGTGGACCAGTGGTATCTCTGCCCTAGACGGCGAGTTTCAGTCAGCCTCTGAAGTTGACTTCTACATTGATAAGGTATGGCTTTCCTCTGGGCTAGGATCTGTGGGGCACACTCTGTTCTTCCACTTGGCAATAAATGTTTATTACATGTTCACTGTCTTCTGGTCACTGTACACAAAATCCACAAAGATACCTTCCTGTGTGTTTTCTTGCTTAAAAAAAAAAAAAAAAAAGAGGCTTGGTGCCTGTGGCTCAATCCGCTAAGGCGCCAGCCGCATACACCTAAGGTGGCGGGTTCAAATCCTTAGCCCGGGCCCGCCAAACAACAATGATGGCTGCAACCAAAAAATGGCCAGGCGTTGTGGCAGGCGCCTGTGGTCCCAGCTACTTGGGAGGCTGAGGTAGGAGACTCGCTTGAGCCCAGGAGTTGGAGGTTGCTATGAGCTGTGATGCCATGGCACTCTACCCAGGGGGATAGCTTGAGGCTCCGTCTCAAAAAAAAAGAGTTTGGATGTGGTCAATCTCACATAATCCTAGTGCTTTGGGAGGCCAAGGTTGGAGGATCACTTGAGGCCAGGAATTCAAGACCAGCTTGAGCAACATAGCAAGACCTCATCCCTACAAAAAGGGAAATTGGGATAGGCACAGTGGCTCACACTCCTACCATTCTGGGGGACCAAGGCAAGAGGATTCCTTGAGCTCAGCAATTCAAGACCAGCCTGAGCAAAGCAATACCCTATATCTACCAGAAATAGAAAAATTAGTGGTAGGCACCTGTAATCCTAGCTACTCTGGAGGCTGAGTCAGAATGATTGGTTGAGCCAGGAATTTGAGGTTGCTATAAGCTAGGCTGAGGCCACAGCACTCCAGCCTGGATAGCAGAATGAGATTCCATCTCAAAATAAATAAAATAAAAATTTAATATATAATTTGCATGACTTAACCATTTTAAAGTATACTGTTCAGTGATTATTAGTATGTTCAAAATGTTCTTCAACTAGCTCAGCACCTGTGGCTCAAATGGCTAAGTCTCCAGCCACATACACCTGAGCTATCGGGTTCGAATCCAGCCCGGGCCCACCAAACAACAATGATGGCTGCAATCAAAAATAGCCAGGCGTTACGGCAGGTGCCTGTAGTCCCAGCTACTTGGGAGGCAGAGGCAGGAGAATCACTTGAGCCCAGTAGTTGGAGGTTGCTGTGAGCTGTGATGCCACGGCACTCTACCCAGGGAGACAGCTCAAGGCTCTTTCTCAAAAAAAAAAAAAATGCAATGATGCAGTCACTTCAGTTCTCCCATTCACTTATTTCCTGGCAAACCACTTTCTGTCTCTACACCTTTGACGTTTCATATAAATAGTGTCTTACAGTATATAGGCTTTTTTTTTTTTTTTTTTTGAGGCAGAGTCTCATGCTCTTGCCCTGGGTAGAGTGTGATAGTGTCACAGCTCACAGCAACCTCCAACTCTTGGGCTTAAGCAATTCTCTTGCCTCAGCCTCCCAAGTAGCTAGGACTACAGGCGCCTGCCACAACACCCAGCTATTTTTTTGTTGCAGATGTCATTGTTGTTTAGCTGACCTGGGCAGTGTTCGAACCCAGCAGCCTTGGTGTATGTGGCCAGCACCCTACCCACCAAGCTACGGGCACTGCCCATCATTAGGCCTTTTTCACTGCACATGTTTTCAAGTTTCATCTGCATGGTAGCATATGTCAGCACTTAATTCCTTTTATGGCTGAATATTCCATTGTATGCCTATAACACATATTTGTTTATTCATTATTTGTTGGTCATTTCAGGGTTTTTATGACTTTGACTGTTATGAATGATGTTACTGTGAATATTCATATATGAATTTTTGCATGAATATGTGTTTTTAATTCTTAGATGCCTGTCTGGTTTGTGGAATTGCCAAGGCAAGAAGAACTCTTTCAAAAGCTCTTCTTGCTTTAAACTAAATATTCTCATTAGAATTTATGGCTTTTGAAAGACTTGGTGTTTGACAGAACTTAATTATCACTGACATGAACAGACTTGCCAAAAGTAAAAGTACATCAGTAGTAATTTTTCAGTTTCATTTTAAATCATGCTATTAAAAAATCAAACAGGGTGGCACCTGTGGCTCAAAAGGATAGGGTGTCGGCCCCATAGCCAGAGGTAGCGGGTTCAAACCCAGCCCTGGCCAAAACAAAATCAAACAAAACTATCCCCCTTCTGCAGGTTCGTGTCAACTACCTCCAGTCCTTCGGACTTTATTCTCCGTGCCTGATGTGTATATAGTCTTTAGCTATATCAGTGACCTGCTGCTTCTCTGTGTTGTCTCTTAGTGACCCAGCCTAACTAATTTAACTGTCTGACTTCACAAAACATTTCTCCCCAGAATTGGCAATTTGATAATAAGTACAATTTTGCTGTAAGATTTATATTAAGGTTAAGTTAATATTACATTTTTTTGTTTAAAGTCTCTATATCAAAATTCTTTAATTGCATATTTTTATTATTGGTTCTCTGTTATATTACTGGTTCAGGTTCATCTTTGGCAGTGTGCTTCTTGGTGTTTTTGTTCTGTTTTGTTTGTTTTTTCTTTTTTACTTCATTCTTAATTTGAAAAAGTCCTACCAAAGAGATTTACAAAGTTCTTGGGGCTGGGTACAATGAGTGATCCTAGCATTTGGAGAGTCTGAGGCAAAAGTATTCCTAGAGGCCAGGAGTTAGAGACCAGCTTGAACAAGGGCAAGACAAAAAAAAAAACAAACAGAAAAATTAGCCAGGTGTGGTGGTACATGTCAATAGCCTAGGAGTTTGAGGTTGCAGGGAGCTCTGATGGCACCACTGTACTCTAGCTCAGGTGACAGAGCAAGGCCCTATCTCCAAAAGAAAGAAAAAAGAAAGTTCTTTGAGTTTTATTTTGGTTTGTTGTTGAGATAGAATCTCACTCTTCACTCTGGGTAGAGTGCTATGGCGTCATAACTCACAACAACCTCAAACTTTGGAGCTTAAGCAATCTTCTTGCTTCAGCCTTCTGAATAGCTGGGATTACGGGTGCCTGCCACATACCTGCCTAGTTTTTCTACTTTAAGTAGAGACAAGGTCTTCTTGCTCTTGTTCTGGCTGGTCTCCCAACCCCTGAGCTCAAGCAGTCTACCCTCCTTGGTCTCCCAGAGTACTAAGAGGTGTGAGCCACCATGCCCAGACACTTCTTGGGTCTTAAACTAAATTATGTAGAAATTTTATAAGTGAAATGATGTGCCAATCTTAGTACAATGTTGAGAATGAAAAACATTTTTATTGCCAAAAAGATAAGAAAAGACAAATAAATGAATTAATAAGAAAATGAAAACAGCCATTTAGAAAGAGCAAGCTACTGTTAACTGATAATACTCTAGTAGGCCTTTTCCCCTCCTTTGCTTTGAAAAGGAGTGTAGGGGATTATCTCACCCTCAACATATTATTTATAGGGCTGTGAGTGGCTGTGGATTAGATGGCCCTTCTTCTCCACACTCTTCACTGACTGTGCTTTTCCTCACAGGACATGATCCACATTGCAGACACCAAAGTTGCCAGACGCTATGGGGATTTCTTTATTCGCCAAATCCACAAATTTGAGGAGGTGAGAACTGGGTGGGGAGTTTTTTAAATTTTTATTCCCCATTTCTATTTTTAAGAAACCCTTGGAAAAAAAACAAATCTTTCGGGGTGGCACCTGTGGCTCAAAGGAGTAGGGTGCCAGCCCCATATGCGGGAGGTGGCAGGTTCAAACCTAGCCCCGGCCAAAACTGCAAAAAAAAAAAAACACAAATCTTTGAAAGTGACCCTTTAAGTTTTAGACTTAAAGCTAAACTGGCTGGCTGCTTAGGGTTTGGGAGGTGGGGTTAGGCCTGTAGGAATCGCTGTGTCAGCCTTCTCTGGAGCATCTCTTTCCAAGATCTCTGCCTGTGGGTGGCCAGCCCTCCTCTCCCTCTCCCTGGTATTTCCAAATATGGGTGGATTCACTGCCTGCTCTTACCTTCCCTCCCTGTTTGGCACTGGTCTCCAACTTAGGCAGGTTTGACCAGTTCTAGCAGGCTGGAGGACAGGAAGCTCTGTTCTGATAAACTTGGTACATCCCTCATCTTTCCCTCAGAGAAACCTTGTGGGTCAGACCAAACACTGCAAGGGTATGGATCTCTCTTTTTGTTCCTGTCACCAGAGCCACTGTGTCCTGGTGCTTTGGGTCCTCCAGCTAAAGTCAAACTCCTCTTGCAGGATCACAATGCAATCCTAGTGATCTAGGATCTAGCTAGATTTTACTTTCTAGCTATGTCCAGGTCACATCTGTCAGGGTGGTGGGCAGGGACTATCATCATTTCACAAGGATCCTCTTCCTTGTGAAAGGAAAAAACCAAATTTCCTGATTCTTAACTGGACTAAGTGACTTTGGCAGGTCTAGCTGCTCTGCAGCCCTTTCCTATCTATAAAATGGGTAGAGCAATGTAGGATATGGATTTGTTGAGTGTAAAGGGCAGGCAGAATTAACAATCTACATGAACCGTAGAGGTCATATAAAAGTTGGGGTTTTACGCACACAGTGGAACTCTCAGTAGCCCGTATCAGGGACTCGCATCCTGGCTTCAGAAGGGCACCTGCAAGACTGGCCTACTGATCACACACGCTGTAAGAAAAGGATTGGGAAACCCCTCCTATCAATTATTTCTTTCTCTTCCAGCTTAATCGAACCCTAAAGAAGATGGGACAAAGACCCTGAGGACATTCACACCCATGTTTATCAGGAATCTATTCTAATATCATAGATGGGAAGTGTTTTTGCACCATGAAATCTTTACCTAGGTCAGCCATCAGCCTGTCAACTGAGTTGAAATCTATTCTAATAAAGGACTAAGATATTTTAAATACATCTCAGTGAAGGATCTTTGGATCTATATTGTCATCTTAGTATTATGGGGGTTAATCTGATGGCTTGAGGCAGCAAATACATCATTTTCCACAGGTCATGTTTTCATGATATATCAGTTTTCAGTGTTTGAATTCTTTAAACCCTGTGTTCTGAAGTTACCATACAGTTTATAGGACATTTTCATATTTTATATCTTACTTACATCTCACAAAAATCCTGTGAGCTGACTGGATGCAGTAGCTCACACCTATAATTCTAGCAGTCTGGGAGGCCGGGGTGGAATGAATTGCTTGAGCTCTCAAGTTTGAGACCAGCCTAAGCAAGACCAAGATCCTGTCTGTAAAAATAGCTGGGTGTTGTTGCGGACGCCTGTAGTCCTAACTACTCAGGAGGCTAAGGCAAGAGGATCACTTAAATCCAAGAGTTTGAAGTTGCTGTGAGCTGTGATGCCACAGCACTCTACTGAGGGTGGCCAAGTGTATCTCTGTCTCCAAAAAAAAAAAAAAAAGGCTATGAGCTTCAAATGACCTGCCATAATTTGTAGTATGACCTGTTAGTCGCAGTGCTATGTCCTGGAAAGAAAATACTGAGCACCTCCTATTGCCAGAAACTGTCCAAAGAGGAGATAGCCATATACACTACTTAAACCTTACAGCTGGGGTTTAGTAGTTCCCATTTCTTTTCGTTGTTGTTGTTCAGCAGGCTCAGGCCAGGTTTAAACCCATAGCCCTGGTCCATATGGCCAGCATCCTAACTACTGAGCTATGGGCACCTAGCCAGTAGTTCTCCATTTCAGTGATGAGGAAATGGACTCTCGGGTAATTAAATGACTTGATTCAGGTTAAGTAACTATAAAAAAGCCAAGACTGGCTTGGCGCCTGTGGCTCAATTGGCTAAGGCGCCAGCCACCTACACCTAAGGTGGCAGGTTCGAATCCCCAGCCCAGGCCCACCAAACAACAATGATGGCTGCAACCAAAAAATGGCCAGGCGTTGTGGCGGGCGCCTGTGGTCCCAGCTACTTGGGAGGCAGAGGCAGGAGACTCACTTGAGCCCAGGAGTTGGAGGTTGCTATGAGCTGTGATGCCA
>CAUYQV010029710.1:0-14516 GCA_963574575.1 Galagoides demidoff | reverse complement strand
TTTAAGTTTTAAGTATATAAAAAACAAAAAATTACGCCTTACTTCTTATACACACCGCCTTTTCAATCTTTTGATTTTTTTCCTGGCCCCCCCCCCCCCCCCCGGTCAATGGTGTCCCGCTTTACCAGTGTTAAAATCTGGTCACCTTAGTCTATACCTGTGTTACTACAGTATAAAATGAATGTTAAAGGCAGACAGTCATTTTTAACTACCATCATAGTGAACTTAATATTTTGGTCATAAGTCTTACTTTTATGTTTTTGTCCAAGTTTTATAACTTCATTGCTCTGAAGGGGTTGACTAGTTGTTTTTTTGCATGAATTTCTATTTTGGTAAGCAGTAGTAAGCATTAACTGAAATGATACATGTTGCTCACATATTAATTTAGGTAAAGTTACTGGGCTTGTAGTAGGTAGAGTGGGTGGTTGACTTTGATAGAGCTCTTTATCTTCTGTATCTGAGAAAATCATCTTGTAGTTAAAGGTGAAAACTAGATTGAATCATGAAGCTCAGTAGTGTTCGAAAAAAGTCTGTCCTGTTCTAGAGACAATTAGGTAACAAGAGCATTTAATACTCTGCTTTCCTTAATTTTCCAATTTAGTGTAGAGTCTGGAACTTGACTAGCTTGTATTGTTTGCTAGATTCTTTTATAGTTATTTGGGAAGCAGAAAGGTAACTTCAGAATGGATAAAAATTGTTCTTAACTGTGGGTCAGTTTAGTAGATTTGTAGAGGTCTAATGATTTTTGAAACATGATGGCTGCTTTACATGTCTTTTTCAGTCTTGTTGGTTTTGAAAGTCAAGAACATCTTTTTCTATTGTATGTGTGGTTAAATCAGGTGTTTCTCTATTTTAAGGCCATTTCCTGCCTGAACCTTTTTTTAACATAAATCTCTTATTCTAGTAAAATGCGTACATCAGAACATTAAAAATTATTAGCAGATGTTTCCATTGACAAAACATTTGAAAACAATTCTGCCTTCATTTTTTTGCATGCATTTAGTTAATGAATTCCTCGGGGATTAATTTTGATGCAGTTTTAAAGTTAGGATTTAGTAACTCATTCTGGCTGTGTTGAAGTTACTTATGGTATAACACTTCTTATGGACGAAGATATTTTAATTTTTTATCTATTTTCCTACTTAGAAATGTCATTTTTCTTAAATTGAAAGTAATAATTTGCATGCCACATAAATTGCCTTTCATGTATCTATTACTTTAAAATGCTGAATTTAATCTTAGTACTTAGTAAATACATTTTACATTAGGATTTAAGGACACATTTGGCCAATATAAATTGAAAATTCTTGTTCATATTTCTTAAGTTAATAATGTATGCAAATAAAGAGTGAGAGTCATTTAAATCAGTATTTGCTGACACCCATAGGAGTAAATCATTCACATTTATTTTAGTGTGCTCTGGGGTGTATGTTATGAACTGACTCTACCCCCTTCCTCTTCTCCTACAAATCAAAGGAAATACTAATTTTTCATCTTTTACCAACAATAGTAAAACAGTCTGAATTCGCACTTCAGTGTCCCACAATATATTGAGGTTCACAAAAGCAAATAACATTCATTATCGCGTTGAATTACTCTGCAGTATTATGGAAAGAGCTGACAGATCCGTTTCCCTATTAAAATGTTAAAATAACAGGATCACACATTGCTGATCAAATTTAGTTAGCATTAATTTCATGGAGTTTGATGTTTGTGAACACACAGGTGTGCTTTTAACTGACAGTCTAACTTCATTTGTGATTGCAACTAGCCTGGGAAACATTGTCATCAAGTTGTTAGACTGGGTTGTCATCAGGAAAGTTGGAATTGTTGGTCCTCTGCAAGAAAACAGAATGCTTCTCTTGAGTGAATAAGCCAGGATAATGAGGCGAGGGGTTTTATTTCAAAGTTTGTTTTGGTGATGGCATAAATACATTACAGGTTCTGAAATCCAATTACTATATTAAATTTCATCACTTGTTTTTTAGGTATTCCAATAACTGTACCACCTCCAGGTAAAACTTTTTTCATGTTTTCTCCATCATTGTTAATAAACATGAAATTTCAAGCTTATAGTTACAGGAGGGACAGTGTTGATGGCAGTTAGAACGTGGACTAGGCTATTGGGATTTCAAGGTCCTATTTTCAGCTCTGCCTTTGCTTCATTCCAGTTCTGATTAAGATACTTAGTTTTCTTATACCTGTCTGACCCATTCTATAGAATTAGAGGGTCTGAGAAAATTCTCACCGTATCAATTCATTAAGAAAACAGTATAGGGCATAAAATAAAATTTTTATAAAAAATATCTTTTTAGACCAATTAATTTTTATATGATAAAGTGATTACAAGAGAAGAGGATAGTTTTTCTTGACTTTATCCTGGTTTCTGATTTTTGTTTTTTTACATCGTGCTGGGATAGTTCAATGTTGTGAGAAGATACGTTCTGAGCCACACGGCAGGTAGATGGGTTGACAGTCAGGGGTTGTTCTCAGAGTGGTGATTACTTGTTCACTGTTGTAACGGCATGATCAGTAGAAGTTTATTATGTGGCCTAGTGTTGACTTTTTTTTTTTCCATTTTTGTCAGTGTTTTTTTTTTTTTTTTTTATAGTGTGATAGCAAACCTGATAGCAAGTGTGTTTACTGAGTTAGTGTTAAAAGCTGAGGCGTATGAAGAGATTGAGAAGTGATTATGTGGGGGCAGGGGGTGGTGGTGTCTAAATTCAAAACAACCTTGATAAATAAATAGGTTTAGGTACCCTGGGTTAGTACACATATTTAGATGCAGGATAGAGAGTCATTGGGTGTGAACGTGGCTGGAAAAGATGTAGGGAAAGTCAAAGGAATTTATTGGTGTGTCTTTTTAGTTTAGAAAGCAATGAGGTTGTGAGGCTATATAAAATAGGATTGTTGACTGTAGCACTAAGTGGTAATTACTAAACTTCATCTTTTTAAGATGTTTTAGTTAGAAGAGTTAGATTCTAAAACTAGGTATAGTGAATAGCACAGTAAACTTGGAACAGTTTGAAGCAGGATTAAAAATCAATTTAAATGGGCCTTTGAGGGAGGGTTCAGAGACCTGAGATTCATTTTTATATAGAATATTAAACAGGTGGATTAAAAGAAGAAGTGTTTTCAAATAACTAGAAGATGAGTGAGAATGTGATAGTGGAATCCTCCTGGTGCTCTTTCAGGACAGTGTATAAATTGTATTGTGAGAGATTTAAATGATACAATTGAATGCATTTTCTAGAAGTGAGGATTGTAAAACCTTGGCAGGAATTGATATCCTAAGTTGTGGAATCCTGAGTCTTTTGTTGGGATGCTTTTTTGCCTATCTGAATTAGAAAGTGTAGAATAGATTAACTGTTAAGCTCCTTTTTTAGCCATATTATTCTGTGGTATTTCATTTTAAGTATTTTAAGAATACAGACCTCATGATATAAAAGGTACAAATTATTTTCCTCTGAAACTAATCCCCAAACTACATTATGTGCCTTTCTTTGTGAAATAGTTCACTACGCTTGTGTATTTAAAACACATTTTATGGTGGGTGTTCTCAGCCTTGAGCATTAATATATTTACTGGTAAGATTTTATTTACAAATTACACATTTTAAGGAAATTTCTATAAATCTCAAACTCAAAATATTTTTTTGAAAGCGGTAAATGCAATTTCATTTGCTTTTCTTCTAAAAATATTCCAAGTATAGCACATCTGGTGGCAATACTACTCCTGTTTTATGTATGGAGAAGGTAAGGCACTGAGGTCAGCTTCTCATACTCACAAAAATGGGCTGTGTGTGGTGCTGAAAATAAGACCGGGTGTCCTGACTCTTCAGTTTGTGCTGTGTGTTAGACCAGACTGTGTATTTACAGTTTTATTGCTCCAACAATCTGTTTGTAAGTTTGAGCTCCATTTTTTCCTGTCCATTATAACATAGAGAAGCACGTTCATATCCCCACAGAACCTTAGTGATACGCAGCAGCTTTATTCTCTCCGGACACTAACTGTACCTTCTGTTAATTTCCTGTCTTGTGATTGAATGTTTCAGGTTTTCCTCCTCCACCAGGCGCTCCTCCTCCATCTCTTATCCCAACAATAGAAAGGTAAATCAGTACAGATGCTGTAGATTTTTGATCTATTGATAGCCTTTTGACGGAAGAATCATGTACATATCTTGGTAATATTTTCAAAGATGCAATTTTATAAACATAGCACTTGCCTTTTAATTTATAAAGTTGGATCTGTGTTAGTTACTTTAATATAAGCAGTTGGACTCTATAGATACCAGAACAGAAGAAAATAAATTGTAATTATTTTTAGATAGTGTCTTGCTTTGAATTATGACACACTGATTAAAGAAACCCCTAGACTGTTAAAAACTTGGCTACAGCTTTGTGGAAAATACAAACATAAGTGATTGGCAATCATGAATAATGCATGTCTCTGGGGATTCGAGGACAGCTCTTCTGGGCCGGGGTAAAGGACTGTCTTGTTTCTTGATAGCCCACTTGGTCCCCACAGAGGAGGAGCGCTCCCCCCTCTCCCCAGGGCAGGGCTCTATTTTCTGTGCCCTGTACTTACTGTTTATGCTGGCAAGAATTGGGGGCTGTTTTCCTCATGGGTGGCAATGTGTTGTTTAGCAAGGTAAGCTTTAGAATCACACAGTGTGGCTAGACAAGGCTCATAAACCCTTTGAGACTCAGTTCCCTTTTGTATCAAAGGGATTGATAGAGTATAAAGGTTAAAAAAGCTGGTGAATATAAACATCAGCATAATTTTCCAGATAGAAATCACTAATAGGACTATTGTTATTTCCTCTTAAATGGCAAATAAACTGTAAAAACTATGTTTCTGAAAGATTGATACAAATTGTGTAAAAAGACAAAAATTGGGAGACTGTCACATAGTGACATCCAACTGTGCGTGTGGCTTTCAGAGGGAACCACAGAGCTCGGGGAAGTGTGAACTGTGAGAAATGAGGACTTCGCTTTATTAAGTCCCTGTTTACACGTATTTGTTTTCTCAGTCAAAATCAACAGTGTTATTTGTTGATCCTATTAGCTGGACTGAATTATTGATTTATAACTATTGAAATAATCTTTGAAGACTGAATTTTAAATCTCAGCTATCTTGTTAGCTTAAAAGTTACTGTTATTTTACTTATGGGCATGCTGAATTGATTGGGTTATTCATGTTATATAGTACTGTCAAATTTCAATTTTTCCTATAAAATCTGCTTTTAATATTTTTGAAGTTGAAAAGCCTGTGTTTTAGTATTAAAAAATAACATTACAGAATTAATCCCTATGTTTTTCCTTGATGTTTTTCCATTTGCACCAAAGTATTAAAATTCAGAATGTATTTGCAGCAACATAAAAGTGCATTTTTTCCTCCAACAGTGGACATTCCTCTGGCTATGACAGTCGTTCTGCACGTGCATTTCCATATAGCAATGGTAAGTTTGCCTTTTCATGCCTGGATTCAATTAGAGTCAGTATAGTACTTAAATATTTATTTTTAAAGCAATAAAGTATGCATTCTTGGTTGAAAACAACATCTGACAGAGCAGTTTAAAAATACTCACTAAAGCAACAACTGGGTCTGAGTCTGCAGGGTTACTTAACTGAATCATTTTCAGGTATTTATCAATTGTACTTTTAAAAATTAGTAAGTGACTGGTTGGTACAGCGCTCATGCCTATAATCCAGCACTCTGGGAGGCGGAGGCAGGTGGATTGGATTGCTTGAGCTCAGACCAGCCTGAGCAAAAGCGAGACCCCCATCTCTACTAAAAATAGACAAAATAGCTGAGCACTGTAGTGGCTCTTGTAGTCCTAGCCACTTGGGAGGCTGAGGCAAGAGGATCACTTAAGCCCAAGAGTTTGAGGTATATGTGAGCTATGACACCGCCACACTCGACCCAGGGCGACAAAGTGAGACTCTGCCTCGAAAAATGAAGGTGGTGACACAACAGTGATATTTGTACCTTGCTTTTTTCTAAGAGGATTTAGGATCTATTACTGATTTGTCTTTATTGTTCTTAATATTTCTCTTTTTTTTTGACTTGTGGCATCCAGGTAATCTTGTTTTCATCTTTTTCCCTCTCTGGTTTAATTTTTCTTCTAAAACATTTATAGTTTCTCTTTGGGCTTCACTCTTGACAACTTTATTCCAAGGGCTTCTGGTAGCATTTCCCGCTTAGATTTCTTGATTATTCATTCATTTTATTTTTAAAGTGATTTGCATAGTACTCAGTTTTAAGGATACTCTAAGCTGTATGAGGTTGATAGGCACAAATTTATAGTTTCATGGGGGAAATATCCAAGTGACAGGAGAGAGTGTCACAGGACCACAGAGGAGGGTCTTCTGTTCTGGAGTGGTGGAGCAGTAGGTGATTTGACTTCAAGCTATTCAAAGACTTGGGTTTGGCCTGAACTCAAAGTGTAGTGTGGCTGGCCTGACAGTGCTACAGAGCAGGGACCTTATGGTGCTGTCAGAAGCCGGTTATTTTGTATGTGAAATTGCTGCTTTTATGTTTAAAAAATCTCCATTCTGGCTACTTTGACAAAATTGTGGATTTTAGGATGAGTAGAAAGGTTCTTCTACCCAGAGAGGCGCCCAGGGGTGACTGCTTCTCACAGAGGTGGGTTAGAAGTCCAGCGGACCTGCCAGATTCAGGAAAGAATTGCAAAGTTTTAGAAAACTGACAAGACAATGAAAAAGGACTGAATCTCTAGGGGTGGCCAGCTGTGCACAAGCAATATATAAAAGTACACAGTGTGTCAGGGCTTGTCATACTCAAGTGGTGTCCTCCGGTGCCGCCTCCCGCTGCTCAGGGCCTAAAGGGACCTTCAGTGACCAGCTTTCGTCCTTCCTGGGGAGAAGAGAAGGAGGACACTTTCACCTTTGTAGGTAGATTTGTGTTCTGCCCAAACTATGGACTTTATGGGCATTTCTCCTTTCTGGGGAAAGGGAGCCAGAAAGCTTCTTACATCTGATTCTCAGTTGCCTCCAGCTCAAAATAATCCTGATGTCAAAGAGGCAGGATTGGTCTGGCGGGTTCTGGTGTCCTGCAGAAGTGATCCAGGAGGAAATGACGGTATCATGTACTCAGTACCATTGAGAATGGAGAAAAGTTAACAGACCCCCAGGCCAGTATATGGTCTGTCTATGTCTTGATGACAGATTAGTCGTACGTCTAGATACCTGTATCAAGGCATCGTATTGTCCTTTACACTAAGCTTGTTCAGAGCTGCAGTTGCCATAGAGGTGATGCTTGTGTTGACTTGATAGTTTCAGTGACTCGCTCCTGACACCCTCCTCTACCTTTTTCTGAGGCACCCAGGCAGTCAGCGTCCTTGGTTGGAATTCTGCTTTCCCTCTCACTATTTGACTCTTAAGTTCCTAAGGCATTAAACAGAGAGCATAATTCTTCCTCACAAACTGAAGTTCATTGAAAATACATTGGAGACCTGAGTCTACTCAAATGTTAGCCATAGTTTTTACAGTCATCAGCACCCTCCCCACAGAGCTCCAAGGCTCCTCACCCTTCTGCTTTTTGGGACATCACTGTTACAGTGCAGCCCCGGCAGTCAGACAGCCTGGGTTTGGGTTCTGTGTCCATCTCATAGCTTTAGATAATAACCTGAATCTTTTAGATATGAAGTGCTAAACATGGTGCCTGTAATAACCACTTGACAAACATTGCTTACTAAGCTAAAGTTTTATTTTTACCTCTTTTATAAAACTCGACAATTTCTGTTTTGATATTCAATTCCTTGTGTATTTCTTCCAATGCAGATGAACATGAGAAATATTCCATATCAGAAAGAATTATTCTTGAGATTACCCATCCACTCTCATTGTGGAAGGTTTTAGTTTTAAAAAATTGCTAATTAGGCTTGGCGCCTATGGCTCAAGTGGCTAAGGCACCAGCCACATACACCTAAGGTGGCAGATTCGAATCTAGCCCAGGCCCACCAAAACAACAATGATGGCTGTAACCAAAAAATAGCCGGGCGTTATGGTGGGCGCCTGTGGTCCCAGCTACTTGGGAGGCTGAGGCAGGAGACTCACTTGAGCCTGGGAGTTGGAGATTGCTGTGAGCTGTGATGCCATGGCACTCTACCCAGGGGGATAGCTTGAGGCTCTGTCTCAAAAAAAAAAAAAATTTGCTAATTAAGCATTTAACTTTTTCTCAAAGTAATAATATACACACTTTTCATTAGAGAGCAAGAGTCTCCTACTTTTTGTTACTCTAAATCTTAGAAGCTTTTTTTAAAAAATTAAATGAAAGCCTTTAATAATAATTATAAATCATATTATAAGAATTAAGGAAAGTTAGTAGTTTTCTTCATTCTAGTGAAAGAAACCCTTAGAATGAAAATGATAAATACAGCTTCTTTGTTGATAATTCTCTTTTACTTTTATTTTACTTTGGAGTTCTATAATTCATCCTTAAACAGTATTATAGATGGAATATTAACTTTTCTTCATGTGTATATGAAGACTGGGTTTGTCAAGTTAGACCTAGTGAGATAATCTTTTGCAGGGGTATTAAAGAATGGCAGGTTTACCTCACAGATACAGGCAGGATAGCCTAACAGTGTGTATCTTACGGTGATCCAAAATAAAAAAAATAATTAAAAAAAAGAATGGCAGAGCATTTTTCCCTTTTTTCATTTCTTTCTGTTTCTTCATGTGCTTGTCACCCTATTACGTCATTATGTATCTTTAGATGCCATCTCCTGCCTTCCTGCAGGGGAGATGTGCACTCTGCTCAGTTATTATCACTATCCCTCTCCTTTCTTCTACCAGTAAAGCCGTATCACTATTTTTATTCCTCTTTTTATTTATAGACTTACCCTGTTTCACATATCATCAATCTTTACTGTATACAATTAGAATATTAGTATATCTCCCTAAGCCTCCACCTCTTCTTCCCCTTCCAGAAACATTTACGTTCTGTCCATAACCTAAATTATCTGTGCTTTGGTAGGTTTTTTTTTATTCAAAAAGGTAGACAATAAACAATATTTATATGGTCATTATGTAAATACTGTACACCGCAAAGATAATTAAATACCTGTGTCCCTCAAAGGTGAAATTTACTATGGCAGTTTAAATTTTAAGTTAAGGATCCCTTAACAAAATGCTTGCTACCAGAAATGTTTGAAGGGCCTGTGTTTTTGTATTTAGAAATATCTACATATATGTGATATTGTGGGGACAAGACCCAGGTCTAAACACAGAATTTATTCATTTATGTTTCATACACACTTTACACACATATCCTAGAGGAAATTTTCATACAGTATTTTAAATAATTTGGGGCATGTAGCAAAGTTTGGATTGCATTTTGACTGATACTTATCAAGTGAGCTTAGGTGTGGAATTTTCCATTTGGGGTGTGATACTGGCACTCAGAAAGCTTTGAATTTGGGAGTACTTCAGATTTTCAGATCAGTAGGGTTTTTGTTGTTGTTCTATGTCATCAGTTGTGTAAAGTCATGCCACATTTTAGTTGGGTTTACATTTGGACTGTGCCTTTCTCCACCTCAAGTACACAAAGATAAGATTCTTTAGTACTTTTTCCCCCAAAGAAAGTTGTCAAAGTTGGCTTTTCATGTTTAAGTTCTTAAGCAATTTTTTTGGTATAGAGAGCTGATTATTCCAGCATTGTTTTTTAAATAGTTTCTCCTTCCTGAGGGATTTGCAATGCCATCTCCATCATACATCAAATTTCCATGTATGTATAAATCTGTCTGGGGCTGTCTAGACCATTACATTGGTCAGTTTGACTGTCCTTATGCTAGTAATGCCATACCATCTTAATTAAGAGCATTATAGTAAATCTGATAGCGAGTGCAAGTCAGTCTTCCTTATTCTGCGTCAGAAGCACTCTGGACATTGCTTTTATGTATGTATTTTAGATTGCCAGTTCCATGAAAAACTCTTGAGATTTTGATTAATAGCATTAAACAGCTCTGGGAAACTTGTTTACATAAACTCATGTAATCCTGACAGACTTTGAAAGTAGGTGCATTGTTACCATCTCCATTTTATAAGTGAGGAAATTGAAGGGCAGCCAGATGAAGTTCGTTTCTACAGTGTCTGAGTTGTGATGTGCACCCACTTACACCTGGCTCTAGAGTCCTCGCTTGGACTGTGCCATATTGAAATGACAGAGAGGCTCCGGGTCAGTGTGTGGGACTTGGACTGTGACAGCATTGAATCCATCAGTGCATCTGGACTCTGTTAGCAGAGATGTTCTTGATGTGCTTTCAGTACATGGCTACGGCATCTCTGTACGCTGTTCATACACATCTGCAGCTAGATTTGGTCCGTAGGGCCTTAATGTTTTTGTTTCTAGTGTAAATGGTATATTCTTTTGAATTACGTATTCTGTTTATATTTGCTTATGTGTAGAAATAGAGACAGAATGTCACTCTGTCCCCCTGGGTAGAGTGCCATGGTGTCATAGCTCACAGCAGCCTCAAACTCTTGGGCTCAAGTCCTCCTCTTACCTCAGCCTCCTGAGTAGCTGGGACTGTGATCACCTGCCACAACACCTGGCTACCTTTTTTTAGAGATGGGATCTTGCTCTTGCTCAGGCTGGTCTCAAACTCTTAGTTCAGGCAATCCACCTGTCTCGGCCTCCCAGAGTGTTAGGATTACAGGCATGAGCCACCGCACCAGGCCTAGAATTGATTTAAAAAAAAAAAAAAATTGGTCTTGTAGCCAGCCATTTACTTTGAACTCTCATAATGATTTGTGAAGTCTATTCAGGCAGTACTATCACCTGCAGATGACAACAGTTTTGTTCCTTTCTTTTCTGGTCCTTATTTCTTTACCCCTTTTTTTGTTTTCTTTTATTGCATTGGCCAGGACTTCCACGTGTATATTGAAGTACTGAATGTAGAGTTCCTGTTGCTTTTTTTGGTATTTAATGGAACTGCTTCTAGATTTTTCCTGTTAGACTTTAGATAGAGTCTCACATCAAATTAAGGAAATTTCCCTTACTCTAATTTTCCAAGTACCTTTAAACTATGAATGGGTATTGAGTTTTTACAGATGCTTTCTGAGGTGATCATAATTGTTTCTCTTTTCTAATCTGCTAATTAGAAAGGGCCGCATTATACTTCTGTATTTCTCTAACACTAAGCTACTTTTAAGTGCATTGGTATACAGTATTTAATATTTTCCTTATTGTTTAATCTCTGCAGTGTCAGTAGTTGTGGTCCCTTTTGGTTCTGATAATGTTGATGTATTCTCTTTTTTCCTTAATCTTGTCAGAAACTTTCCATTTTTTTTTGGTCTACTCTTCAAAAACTGACTTTCAGTGTTTTATGCACAGATGTGGCAATTTCCTGTTTCCTTGATTTCCACTCTTCATGCTCTCACCAGTTAGAGGACTCCATTCTTATTAAATTGGAAATTAAGCTCATTATTGTCAGTCTTTTCTAATACAGTGTTTTAATGCTAATTCTCTCCAGAACAATTAGCATCCTTAAACTTTTGATATGACCTGATTTTGTCTATGTTTAGTTTCTAATGATTTAAAGTGATGATTTTGTTTTTTGACTTATGAGTTGTCAGAAATGTGTTTTTAATTTGAAATGGATGGGGATTATTTTCTTATAACTTTTTTTGAGACAGAGTCTCACTTTGTCGCCCTCAGTAGAATGCCATACTATCATAGCTTACAGCAACCTCAAACTCTTGGGTTCAGGCGTTTCTTGTGTCTCAGCCTCCCAAGGACTATAGGTACCTCTAAGAGACAGGATCTCAGGCGATCCACCTGCCTTGCCTCCCAGAGTCTCATAACTTTATAAATTTGACTTCTAGGACTGGTGTGGTGGCTCATGCCTGTAATCCTGACATTCTGGGAGGTCAAGGTGGGTGGATTGCCTGAGCTCAGGAGTTCAAGACCAGCCTGAGCAAGGGTGAGACCCTGCCTCTACTAAAATAAAAACACTCGCTGGACATGGTGGTGGGCATCTGTAGTGCGACTACTTGGGAGGCTGAGGCAAGAGGATCACTTGAGCCCAAGAGTTTAAGGTTGCTGTGAGCTATGACACCACAGCACTCTACCCAGGGGTACAATGTGAGACCCTGTCTCTCAAAAAAATAATAAATAAATAAATAAATAAATGTGACTCCTAACTTAAGTTGGATGGTGGTCAGAGAACATGATATCTGTTGCATCCTTTGAAAGTATTTGCATGTTTTTATAAATATTTCATATGTTTCTTTGTTATAGGCACTATTTTATAGTATATCCATCCATTGAATCAACTTTGTTCACAGTATATAGCTCGGATCTCTGTGCTGCTATTTTATCTGTTTAATCTGCAGAATTCAGAGCAGTATGTTACTCTCCCGTGATCATGGTGGATTGCTTATGTTTACCTTCATTTCTATTAGATTTCACTCTTGAAAAATTAAAGCAATATTGTTAATTTCCTGAAAGTTTAAATTTGTTTTATCTTCTTGGTGAATCGTATCATCCATATTCATGTAGCCTCCTTTATTTCCCAGGTAATGCTTTTTGTATGAGTCTGTTCCGTCATTAATACAGCCATTCATTTGTGAACTGGAGGTTGTTAGTATTTTCCGTGTTTTTCCCCTTCAGTCCTTTTCAACCTTTCTATGTGTATTTATATCTTTTTTTTATTCAGAATATAGTTAAGTTTTTAAAAGTGCAAATCAGTAATCTCTTTTAACTGGTGAATTCAGTCTCTTTTTATTATTGAGATAATTGAGTTATCAACCTAACTCCCCACCCCTATCCTTTTTATTTATTTTTTTTAGAAACAGAATCTCACTTTATTGCCCTCAGTAGAGTGCTATTGAGTCACAGCTCACAGCAACCTCCAACCCCTGGGCTTAGGCGATTTTCCTGCCTCAGCCTCCCTAGTAGCTGGGACCACAGGTGCTCGCCACAGCGCCCGGCTATTTTTCTGTTGCAGTTTAGCCGGGGCTGGGTTTGAACTCGCCACCCTCGGTATATGGGGCTAGCGCCCGGCTCACTGAGCCACAGCGCTGTGCCCCCAGTCCTTTTTAAGTCTTTCTGAATTGACTAAAGTTTTGGGTTGATTTATAAAAATTTTGTTTTCCCCTGTATTGTTTTGAAAGTATACATTTTATTTTCTTTTAGTAGTTACCCTTCAAAATTTATATTCATAGACTTAACACTATATATACATAACGTTTGAACCCCCCTTCTCCATCAATACAGAGGCCTTAGGACACTTTAATATTTTTCCTAACTCATGTCCTGTAGTGGTTTATTATATTAATTTAATTGTGCATGAACTGTGCTATGGGATAGCATGTTTTGTTTGAATTTATAAGTATGATCACCATTTATTGGTTCAGCCATTCCTTCTCATTGGATATCTCCTTTCTAGATATACTTTTTCTCTAAGTACATCTAATAGAAGTACTTTTGGTGAAATCTATTGGTTATAAAGTTTTTTATTTGCTTATGTTTTTATTTGTGAATGCCTTTGCTTTATTTCTAAAATATGATTTTGTTAAGTACAGTCTATCTAAGTTGATAGTTATTTTTTCTTAACACTTTACAACGTCCCAATGTATTCTGGTTTTAATTTTATTGTTAGGAAGTTTGTAGTCAATCTAATTCTTGTTCCAGTTCACCTTGCATAATGAAAAGTGTTCTTTACATGTTGAGTCTTTTAAGATTTGTTCCTGAATCTTCCCCCAGTGACTGTAGGTTTTCATAATATGATATTTTTCTTTTGTATTTATAAAATAAATTTCTTTGTAATCAAATGGTGCATTTTGGTGGGGGTTTTGTCTTCTTTCTACGCAATATTGTTTTAATTATTATGTCTTTCTCTTCAGTTGCCTTTCCGCATCTTCCTGGTTCTGCTCCTTCATGGCCCAGTCTTGTGGACACCAGCAAGCAGTGGGACTACTACGCAAGAAGAGAGAAAGATCGAGATAGGGACAGAGACCGAGACCGAGAACGAGACCGTGATCGGGACAGAGAGAGAGAGCGCACCAGAGAGAGGGAGCGGGAGCGTGACCACAGTCCCACCCCCAGCGTTTTTAACAGGTCTGTCGGCTGGGCATGTGGGTTTTTTTTTGTTTGTTTGTTTTCTTTTTTTTTTTTTAATTGAATGGTAACTATGTACATTAATGCACTTCTGGGGTACAGTGTGGGGTTTTCACATGCAATCCAAAACACTTCCATCAAACTGATCAACACAGCCTTCATGTCATTTTCTCAGTTATTGTTTTAAAACGTTTTCATTCTACTCTTAGAGAGATTCACTTGTACCCCTGTAAGATAAACTTCAGAAATGGTCCCTCCAATCCCCCTCCCTCCACCCATTCCCCCCCTTCTCCCTCCCTCCTCCCCACATTCTTAGGCTATTTGGTTATAGCTTTCATATAAAAGGTATAAATTAGTTTCATAATAGGGGTGTGTACATTGGATACTTTTTCCTCCATTCTTGTGATACTTTGCTCAGAAGAACATTC
>CAUYQV010029708.1:0-23852 GCA_963574575.1 Galagoides demidoff | reverse complement strand
TCAGTTACATACTTTAGAATAACATCAGAATCACCTGGAATGCTTATTAAACACAGATTGACCCAGTTTCCCAGAGTGTCTTATGGAGGAAGTCTGCAATGTGACCTGAGAATTTGCATTTCTTTTTTTTTTTTTTTTTTTGAGACAGAGCCTCAAGCTATCCCCCTGGGTAGAGTGCTGTGGCATCACAGCTCACAGCAACCTCTAACTCCTGGGCTTAAGCGAGTCTCCTGCCTCCGCCTCCCAAGTAGCTGGGACCACAGGCGCCCACCACAACACCTGGCCATTTCATTTTTTGGTTGCAGCCATCATTGTTGTTTGGCGGGCCCGGGCTGGGGATTCGAACCCGCCACCTTAGGTGTACATGGCTGGCGCCTTAGCTGATTGAGCCACAGGCGCCAAGCCAAGAATTTGCATTTCTAACAAGGTCCAAAGGATGTTGCTGCTGCTGGTTCAGGGAACACACTTAGAGAACCACTCTTAAGTTTTTCTTCTTTCTAATACTTCTAGCTCCCAAATCCCTGAATCTGGTATGTTTCACTTTTTGAAAGTGCATCCTGAAAGCAATTTAGACAGAATTTACTAATTCATCATATCACCTTATTGGTTCTCCAAATTCCTTTAAGATGTTGTCAATAAACTCAACCATCTGATATTATCCACAACGTATTTAATACACTCACAATAAATTTAATCATCAGCATTATTCACAATGTATTCCAAATAATCCTTTCTAGTTAGCCATTTCCTTCATGTTTCATGCAATTCTCCATCCATCACTACTATTCATGGCTAAAGAACTTTATAAAGTTTCCTGGGTTCTGGTCCAAACTGTTGTCTTCCTTTACTGAACTACTGCACTAGGAGTCTTTATCACCTATTTTTGCCTTTTAATAATTTTGAACAATTCTCATTTATCTATATAACCCAATAAGTAAGCTACCTGATGAGAAAAGTCAGGCCTTTATACGTTATATATCTCCCACAAAGTTGGGAGGAGATATATAACATATAAAGTACTAACGTACTCATATAAAGTACTTACAGGCACTCACTGGATTTTGATTATATGTAATTCTTACTTGTATATAAAGATTATATAAAATAAACTGAAAGTTACTATCAATTATATGTTCCTATATATTTCTACATAAAAATCACAAATATAATCCCCTTATTAGAGTATAAAATAAATTTTAAGAAGTCTTGAATGTATGTCAAAAGCAGTGTGGAAAAACGGCAAAAAAATTTTAGGTGAATAGGTCATGTTGTTTCTTAGTGTCCTAATATAGTTTGAGTATTATTTTTTTGTAAAGCAGAAAAACCTTGAAGGCTTTTCTTCATAGTAATACAAGGAAATAATTTTCGTATTTGGCTAAATTGCACTGAAGAGTATAAAATAATGTGAGAGGTTTCTTTTTTTTTGTAGAGACAGAGTTTTACTTTATGACCCTCCATAAAGTGCTGTGACGTCACACAGCTCACAGCAACCTCCAACACCTGGGCTTATGTGATTCTCTTGCCTCAGCCTCCCGAGTAGTTGGGACTACAGGTGCCTGCCACAACACCTGGATATGTTTTTGTTGCAGTTTGGCTGGGGCCGGGTTTGAGCCTACCACCCTTGGTATATGGGTCTGGCACCCTACCCACTGAGCCACAGGTGCCGCCCCTATGTGAGAGGTTTCTATTAAACAGAAATTTTATATCTATGCAGTTTAATTTTCATATTCAAACTAAAGTCAGAATCAGAATTTGTTCTACCTTAGTCCTATTTTTTACTTTCTAATAGTTATATTGCCCCAAACATAATAATCTTTCTATGTTATTATTGTAATTGTTCCTGTTATGTACCTGCCTTATTTCAATATTACAGATATCAGGCCTATAAAATTCTTAAAAATCTTGCTCAGAAACATATTCCTTCATTTGAATTATAAACCAAATACACACATTCTATCAGTTTCCAGCAAAGATTAAATGTGAATATTCACATCAACAATTGCTAAGTGTGGATAACACAGAAAATGAGAATTAAATTCATATTTTTACTTTTTTAATTTTTCAAATAAAATTAAGATTTATTGTGTTTTACTGAGGAGAACAACAATAAAATAATAAAGGTTTGTTTTCATACTTCTTTGGTGTCTTTAGAAACTTTGCTCAAAATAGCTTGATACTGATGACAGAAAAATTTCTGGATTTTCTGTCTTTTTTCAAAACACTGAACTACTAGAAAAAAACCAAGTCGTGATGTGGTTCTTCTAAGTTTTACACTTTCTTGGCCATGTAACTCTCTTTACCTTTAAGTAGTATGGCTTTGTCTTTGCATAATACTGGACCTCCAGAAAATTATGGATAAATTATCTTTAGAGGTAAGCATGGGAAAGATAGATTAATCAGATTAAAATTATGGATAAATTATCTTTAGAGGTAAGCATGGGAAAGATAAATTAATCAGAAATCTTGTAGAGATAATCTCTTTATAAAAAATGCCCTACATATAGAATCTGATATATCATGAGGCTAAAACTATCCAATATCAGCATGCTTCCTTTTTCTCCCAACTAAATCAACAGAATAGCTACTGTTAATCGAATGGGGACCCACTGTTCAGGTGGAAAGCAGAAACTCTTTCTGTACACTGAAGTTGCCTTTATTCACTGCTCTTCTCATTTTTGGTTTATTTGATTACATTTTCTCAACAAAGCAGGATACCTCTGAAAATCAATGGAACTTCCAGAAAAAGTTTGCAACTTACTTGTCCTTCCTGTCATTTTCTATTGTTCTACTGAAACTATATTAGGCGAAATTCCTACAAGCTTTGTGCAAGAGTCTTGTAAGGCTACTAAAAAAGTCAATTACAATGCTACTAAAAAAATAAGATAATCACACAAAACAAGTTAACCACCTACCAACTGCTGTCATGTAATCCCAGCGGTCAATGAGGCACATATTGAAGATGAGGTGATCAGAAGTTTGCCCCTGGCCAATAAGTGAAATCTGCCTCTCCAAATTCTGGCATACTGACGAAGTCCAGCCAATGAGAAACCAAAACACTACCAAGAGTATTACTGCCAGCATCCTCATGACCCGGCCACCAGTCATGTATGGAATTCGTTGGGCTGTTCGTGAAAGAAACACCTTCAAAACCCTAGAAAAAAGCAAAAGTTCACAATGTGAGGAAAAAGCTAACATTCAGAAAGCAAAATTCTAAAATCTAAACCCACTGAAATCCACTTATGTAGAGTTTTGTTTGTTTTGTTTTGTTTTAGAGAGAGGATGTTGCTTTGTCAAGCAGGATAGAATGCAGTGGCCTGATCATAGTTTCGCTGCAGCCTTGAACACCTGGGGCACAAGTGATCCTCTGCCTCAGCCTCCAAGTAACTGGGGCTACAGGTGCACATCACTGAACCCAGCTGACACAGTTTTAACATGAGAAAAAAAACAAGAAATAAAACTGCTCATGTTTTTATTTAATTTCCTTTTAGTTCATCTTCCAAAAGCAAAATAAATAACCAATATTAGAGATTATTGAGTCAATAGGTTCATGCATAATGGAATTCTTTTGAGCGTGTCTGAATATTTTAAGGAAAATGCTCAGGACTGTAGAAAGATTAGCAGGCAAACACTGTTCAGCTTATGAGGGTTAAAGAAATACTCCTTAAATAAATACCTGGATTTTACAATATTATATTAAGTGAAAAACTTTCTTTAATCAGTTGCTTTTACAGTAGAATGTTATTAAAGTTATATTCTGAAGATCATTTCATAGTACCTCCCTCCATAGTCATTTTACCATGTGACTGATAAATAATAATGAAATAATCATAAAAACAATGTGAGGAAAATTTAAACACTAGCCTAACTGAATAAGGTCAATGCATTAAGGAAGAAGATTGGGATGACCTATATGAAATGTGATTTTTAAAAATGGAAGAGTTTTTTCTATATATCTCAGATGAATAGTAATGGTTGAGAATTACTGAATTAGATACCTAAAAATTATTTCATCTCTTAAGTATTTTATGAAGACAAAATCCAACCTTACCATAGGGATCCTCCATCCACCTAATCTTCAATTTCATCTCTAGAGTATTCTCAGCTGATTTTAAGGCCCCATACTCATTTTGATATTTTATGTCACAAAATTATGATTGGACATAAACCAGCATGAGTGGTTTACAACACTATGAGAGTATCCATAGTCAATTTCCATACAGTAAAAATAAATGGATTTTCCCAACTTTATATTCCCTTCTTTAATTCATTTCAACAATTTTTAATAAAAATCACTATAAATCCAGAAACAAGGCAAATATACCTGAAATAGCCTAGATGTATTATGCTATATTTTTCTTCTCTGTATATAGACTTTTGGCAACTCTACTTGAATTAACACATAAAGTTATTTTGTAACAGATTCTAATTTATGTTCCCCTCAATATCTTTAATCCTATAGTCCTTCAGTTAACCTAGGAGGTGAAGTTATTTAATTATGAAATATGTCTTTAATTTTTCTGTAGAACTATGTTAGAAGGGCAGTACTACCAAATAAGGGTACAAGAGAAGATCTCTTAACCACCCTCCATTTACCTTATTCCTCAGATTAATGGTTAGTCTCACTGGAATGCTGCCCGTGTCATGGTGAATGTTAACACAGGCAGGTAAGTTGCACTAGTTTTAATACACTTCAAGCACTTTTGTTCCAGTCAGTTTAATTGCTATTTGTTATGAATCAGTTGTATTTGTTTCCAAATTATGCCCATTGTTATCATATTATATAATTTATAAACATTAAATAATTATTTATTATTGAGAAACAAAAAGAGATATTTGTGTAAAATCTATCTTGAATGCTTTGGGAAGATTAAAATAAGACATTAAATAAAATGTCAACTTAAAATGGAGAAATTTTAATAAGTAGTGGTGATCGCTAAACATAAAAAGCTAGAAAGATTCTACACTCGGATTATTTAAAAAAAAATTGTTAGATTCTCACTTATTTTTCAAGAACCAACACTGTGAACAGAGTGTAACTATTTCAACACAAGGAGGTAGATAATGCATTTTGGTGATTTATGCTAGAAAGAGAACAATAAACTCTACACATCAAATTCACAATCCCCTAAAAGGCCTTATTTTAAAAAAAAAGGTGAATGACTTATTAACTTATTTGTGTATTTTAAGTTAACAGTGTCTATACACTTTTTAAATGCCTTTCTGCTTTAAAAAGCTTTATCAAGCTTTATCAATGGGTCATTTACTAATCCCATTATACTGGGTAAGAAGGCTTTCATTATAATTAGCAGACAAAAGATTCAAGAATTCTCCCTTAGACATAAGAGAAATTTCCTGAAATATTAATGCTTTTGTGAGTTCCAATCTCATTTTTTGTTGGAGAAACTTGCATCATCGTGTATACACAATTGTTTGTAGTTGTACAACTGGATAAACTCTAAATTTTGAATGACGAGGATCTCAACAGAGAACATGACCCATTTTTCTGGTCTTCTATACTTTGGCCTTCTACATTTCTATACTTACGACATAAAAAGAGAAAACTGTTCCAAATTCAATTTTCACTCTTAATTTCAATGTTAGAAATATAAATGTAATTGCAATGAACAACCATTTACAGAATGACAACCATTATGTTAGGCATCATGCTATGCAACAAGGAAGGCATAAGATATGATTCTTGCTTTCTAGAAGAACCTTACAATCTAACTAGAAATAACTTTACATAAACCTCTAGGCTTAACTTGAAAAAAGTTTGCAAATAGCTACTGTATGAAATAGCATATATTATATACTGTATGTTACTAGTATGTCTACTAACCTAACAGAATGGGTGGTATTTGATTTGGGCCTTAATATATATCGATAGTGGAAATGAAAAATCATGATTAAGCTATCAGGACATAGTGTAGTCTCATTAAAGGGAACCATATAACAAAGAAAAAAGCAGGAAAATGTAGGTTGTCTTTAGGGATAGTGGCTGGAACTGCTTGGCAGGAAGGGAAGTTTGGTCCTCAATACTCAGAAACTCCCAGGGAGTTTTCAAGTTACTGTGAAGAATTTCCACTGGGTTGAGAAACAGTGCTTCAGAGAGAAATGGTTATGATCTATATTTCCTTTCTATGGCTAAGATGTAGAAAATAATTTATTTTCTGCCACTTGAAAGTTTTCACAATCCTCACTGAAATTCTAAATCTCAAAGAAAGCCAACAATGAACTTGTTAAATAACTATCTACTTAAAAATACTTCTTACTCAGATATCTGAGGTTTGTCTTTTGCAGAGCAATCTATACAGTTCCACTTTGGTACTTTTTAAATCAAGAAATTCCAAATGATCAGAAATGTTCATGTTTTCCAAATAACCCTTTGGGTATTTGTTGTAGAGGCTGACTGAGAATTCGGGATTGTCATAAATCTCATATCTCATTTCTAGAGACCAAAACCAAAGCAAAATTCCTCATGAGTCTCCCATTATTGATTTTACTGGCTTTCAAGTAATAGGAAAAGTAATAATACAACTCTGCACTTGAAGTGTTTCAGAATATTGGTTTTTGCAAAATGGAGTAAGATGCATTTTTCTAGAATTGCCTCAAGTAAAATGAGGAAACTCTGTTATATTTGAAAAAAATGAATTCTTCTTAGCTTATATAAATTTGCTCCTAAAAATCAAGTTATAAAAAAGAATACCTAGACATGCATTTGTGTAAGATATAACTGGAGAAAAAGACTATGATCATTAGACTTCCTAAATAGATGATTTTTCCACTATTTCTTCTTAGACAGATTTTCAGGAGACCATCAATTCAGAAGGTTTCGTTACAACATATGTAAGGAGAGTGTAAGAAATTTCCAAAAGTTATTTATTTAAAGTGTATATTCAAGGGCAATGCCTGTGACTCAAAGGAGTAGGGCGCGGGCCCCATATACCAGAGGTGGTGGGTTCAAACTCGGCCCCAGATAAAAACTGCAAAAAAAAAAAGAAAGTGTACATTTAAGTTTCATTATTAATGGTAGATAAATTCATGAAAATCATGCTAAAATGAGAAAAAAGGATAAAACAGTAGTTGTCTGTCATTTTATTTCTCTGCCTCTACTTTTTCACTCTCTATCCATTTCTGGCCTGAGCTATACAATGCCATGTGTGGACTTATACTTAGGTTACCCATGATCTTCTTCCAACATCGGACTCATATTGTTCATATTGTTCACTTCTTATTTAACTTGATCTCTCCCCAGCTTTTGGCATGGCCAAAGTACTTGTCTTTCAGTATATCACATTCCTTGATTTTTTCTTTTCCTGCTTCTCTCTTCCCACTTCTCTGCCAGCTCCTCTTCAGTCTCTATTGCAGATTCCTCTTCCTCATTTGTCCCAGTGTTTCCCAGGAATCTCTTAACGTGGCCATCTTCTATTCTCACTCTACCTCTCACACTCAAGCAACTCCCTACCCCCCCCCCCCCGCTTCAGTTATCATCTACATGCCATCAAGTCCCACATCTAGATATACAGTTCAGATCACTCTTCTGAGCTCAACACTCCAGACTCAATGGCCTACTGGACATCACAATCCTGAAACAAAATCACCCCTCTCTCCACTCCTTCAGTTTCCAACCCAGCTTTTTCTTGAGTTGCCTAACTCAGTGAACAGACTCACCTAATTGCACAAAGCAGAAGCCTAGGAGTGGACTTTGATTTTTCTCTCTCATCCATGTTTCACTAACCAAATCAATCACCAAGAATTTAATTCCTACCTCTTAAATATCTTTAAAATCCTTCTATGTTTCATAATCCTCAATGCCACTATACAGCTCCTGATCGTCAACTCATTCCTATTTTAGCTTCCAAAGTAGTTTCCTTCTTGTCTTACCAATCTTCAATCCATATTCTCCAATGAAGAGACATGATCGTTCCATATTGTACATCTGATCTTGTTGCCCTGGTTAATAACCCTTCAGTGGCTATCCACCCAAATCCTAGCTCCTTATTATAGCAAAAGACCTCTCAAATTCCTTCTTACCTCAGCAGCCTCATCTCTCTGCACTCTCTCTGCAGGACTGCAAGGTTCCTCTGGACTATGTGCAAGTGTCTTCTACCTGGGCCTCTGCCCTCAGATTCCCTCACTGCTCCTCCTTCCACAATGTAACACATAGTTTAGCTAAATCCTACATATCCCCTTCATGCCTCAGTGCAGATACTGCCATCTAGGTCAGTGGTTCCCAAACCAGTAGCATCAATTTTGTTACAGACTAAGATTCTTAGATCCCATTCTGACCTACTGAGTCATACAGGAGGGCCAAACCCTGCATGTAATTCTGATGAAGCCTAAAAGTTTAAGAGCTACTGCTCTAAACAAATTTTCCCAAGAGGTCTAAGATTGGTGCAGGTGCCTTTCCAATAGGTTGACTGCTCTATAGGATAGCCTGCCAGATAGGTTTTTGGGTTTTTATTATGCTGACACCAGAATGTAAAGCTTCTGTCAATAGAAAATTTTCCATTTTCCAGAACACTTGCATGTGGTTCTGATTTTGTAGCATCTCTTTTGTTTATAAAAAAGGATGAAAATATACATCTTCCATCCACCCACTCTTCTGTTTTTAATTGGAATAATCCTAATGTCCTGAAGTGTTCCATTCAAATCTAATTTCTACTAATCTTACTGCCTTCACAGAAATTCCAGAGAACAAAGGCTTGAGATAAAAGGTATAAGGTAATGGTTACCTCTTGTAAAATAAAGCCACTCAATTGTTGAGAAAGAACCTTGAGAGTAAACCATATAAAAAGGCTGGCTGGAGCTTACTGCTAATTGTTCTGCTTTCAATGGTGAAGCTTTTCATCAATTTCTCAAAATTTCATGTTTAGAAGTAAACTAAAGCTATTTCTTGGTCAGAGGACAAATTTTAAATATGTGTTTTTAAAAAAGTTGGTATCACCTGGCTGGAAATAGGTTTGAATAGATATGAAATTCAGCAAGATTGTTATGAGTATATTATTACATTACAAAAAAGAAAGTCTGGCGAAAACCCCACACTGTACCCCAGAAGTGCATTAATGTACATAGTTACCATTCAATAAAATTAAAAAAAAAAAAAAAGAAAGTCTGGATTTCTCAAACATATTGACAAGTATTTTTGTCAATTTCAGTGGGCTGCTTAAGTTCCCAGAGCTAATTCTTTCTTTCTTTCTTATCTAATTACAGACCAATAGAAGAAGTAGGAATGATGGGAAAAAAAGAAAGGAAGAGAAGGTGCAAGACTGTTACAAGTCAAATCTTCGATGGTTAGAGTTAAAAAGAACTTTGGGGATTCTATAGTCGAATCCTATTAATATACTTTAAAAGTTCTGAGGTCCAGGGAGAGAAGCCATTTATCTAAAGTAACATAGTGAGTAGCAGAACCACTGCAAAACTCTTATCTTCTTATTCTCACTTGAGCAGTTTTTTCAGTTTTAATATTTTACCAACATAACACTTAGCTGGCTTTATCATCTTTACAAAGCACAGCATGAACCTGACTCTCTAAACATGCCACGTCTTCTCTATTTTCCCATGTATACCACTGCTTTGGTGTAAACTGATTAAAGTCCCACTCATCCCTATAGATTCATAGTAATAATTTCACTCTATTTAGATCTTTGTCTGATGAGCCTTGGTCACAAAATTTTCTTCAATAATCACCACTACTCAATTGGTATTTCTAATACTCATATTATCTTCCTGTGTCAAGGGATATTTGTTTTCTGAAAAAGTTGGTTCTTTCAAAAGATCCAGTAATTGACAAACCTTTGGTTAGACTAAAAAACAAAAGAAAGAGAGAAAGAGAAGACATTACTAGAGTCAAGAATGGAAGTAGAGATACTGCGACCAATTTTATGTAAATAAAAAGGATTATAAGAGAATACTATGAATGGTGAATTTTATTTTATGTGAATTTTACCTCAATAAAAACACAAAAACAAAAACAACAAACAAACAAACAAACCCCAAAACAATAGTTCCTCCTCTTGTGAAAAAGGAGAAAAATTATTTTGCACCTTCTAGAACATTGCGGTCTTCTGGTTGTTCTTCCCCCCCCACATATGAGATTCATCAAGCTTAAAATGTGGGCTCTGCACAAGTTTATCTGCAGTGTGATAATGTTAAACTTATGTATACTCTTCCTCATTCACAAGAATTTAATGTGCAATCTTAGATCTGTAAGACAAGATGGAGGAAATCTGATACTATACGGTAGATAACTCCCTCAAATACAGGTCAGTCAGGCCTCCTGTATTTTAATTCAATACCAATACCTGTTTCCTAAATCACTCCTTGGAAGCTGTTTCAGTTGTAACAATATTGCAAATAAAGGATTTTTGATAGCAATTGCCACTCCAAAGATGTTCAATTTTTTAAAGTTTGGCATAAAAGCTTACAGAAAAACAGGCTTAAATATAGGTACCACTGCTGCCTCCCCTGCTTCTCCCACCCCCCCGCTTACTACAGAAAGATGTTTCAAATAATAAGCAGATGGTCATTCTGAAGATCAAGAAGAAACCAGGTTATTCAAAAATTGGAAATTAAACACTTGTTCGTTTTCTTATATCCAGGATAAATATGAATTATGTTTTTGCCAACTACCTATCAGAATAAATTCTGCCTTTATATTTCAATTCCTTAACACTGATTAATCAGGAGAAAATTTTTTTAATTAAATTTTCATTTCAAAATTAGATATTTTTAAAATTTAGTATTCTAATATTTGATAGAACATTTTGGTATTCAAGAATATGATTTTAGATAAGCTACAAAAATAAAATTATAGATGGCTGCCTAATAGCATCATTACTTAAATGGACAGTTTTATTACAATCTCAAAAGGGAAATGTCACTAATTGCTTGCCTTTGTAGATAGAAAATCTCTAAAATGACACTATTTTAATGTTAATATTTAAATCTTGATCTGTTCTTACTCCTAACACAAAATTTAGTTTTGCAGCCTGAAAAAAAAAGCCTTTTGTCCTGATATAGGCTAATCCCATATAAGTACTTCCAACGGATAACATAAGGGAAAGCTTCTCGAATCTGTTTTCACTATAATCAAGGTTGTCCAGGTTGAAATATGGTGAAAATGACTATTTACCTTTACGAAGTAAATGATTATTTACCTTTATGAGGTCAGTTTCAATCTAATTTTATAAAACCTGACGCTCTAGTTTTTCAGTCTCTTTGGTATACTTTTACAGATAAAGAATGATACCAGACAACAGGGGACTCACAGAAAGATGACAAAATTCATTGCAAATATGAACTTCCTATTGAACATGTATGATCACTTATTTAAAAAAACAAGAAAAAATTACTAAATTCTCAAAGAATAATCACAGATGAATAACTTTTATGAATTTGAGAGATGCTAGCTTCATACAGAAAAAATCTTAAAAATATTATTTGAAAAACTCTTCTGTTAACATTGCATTCCCCTTAACTTTAACCAACATTTAAATATGTAAGACACATTAGTTAGCAAATAGAGGATGCAACCACCAAAGTAATTTAGAAGATATGTGAGTTCATAAAAACTGCTGGGTTTGATATTTTTAACTGTTTAGATGGTATTACACATATTAATGTTAAAGCAGAATAATTTTCAGTTGCTGTCAATGAAACTTTTGGAAATCAATTAATTATAAAGTGTTATTGATTGTTCTCTGGTCATGCCATTTAACTGTCTCACCACTGGGTTTAAAATCCTTTGACTTAAGCTTCTTTGCAGGCAGGTCCTAACATGCCTACTATATTGCTTATTATAGATCAGAAGTGTCATAAACTGTAACCAAGAATCATCTGTTTTAATATACAAATTGGTACCTTCATTAAACTATAATAGATGGTTCAAGTAAATAATTAGAAAACAATAAGCAAATATAAAGAAAGAAAGAAATGAAAACCACCTAAAAGAGCACTAGTTATATATAAATAGCACTTGGGTGAATTTTATTCTCTAACACTTTTTCTATACATATACATATACAAAACATATAGCATTGGGATAATATATAATTTATATTATGCTTTTTTCATATAATATGGTATTCTGAACATTCTAACATTCTATATCTGTAATACATGATCTTTGATAGCATACAACTGCTTAATTATTTTTCTTTTTTAGTATAAGCCATATTGCAATGAATATTCTTGCAGTTAAATCCTTGATTTTTTTCTTTAGGTTTGAAAAGGTAAAATAACTCAGTTGTTAAAAAGCTCTAACACAAATTGGTTATAGAAAAACATATTTCATATTTACTATACCAATTTATACTCTTTCCCCAATGGATACTATTATAGACAAATTACAATTTTTTTAAGAACAAAAACCTTTTTCTATTCAAATTCATAAAAAATTACACTAGATTTTTTGGTTGTTTTTTTTTTTTTTTTTTTTTTTTTGTCTGCTATAATTATTAGTTTCATTGGAAATTTTTTAAAATGTGCTTTCTTACCAGTTATCTTTCTTTTCCTTTGGACAGTTTGTTTACAGTAGGTGTCCTCAAACTACGGCCCTCGGGCCACATGCAGCCCACCTAGGACATTTATCCCGCCCACTGGGTGTTTTTGCCGCAGCCGACTCATCCCAGGGCCCGCAGTCCGGCCCTCCAATGGTCTGAGGGACAGTGAACTGGCCTCCCGTTTAAAAAGTCTGAGGACCCCTGGTTTACAGCGTTAGCCATTTTTCCCATTAAGTGTACTTTCTCACGTGCTAGTCATTCAGATGTATGTGGCCACTGGGCACCTGTGTGAATTGACTTGAGATGTGTTGTAAGTGCCAAATATACACAAGACTTTGAAGATTTATCCAAACTTTACCAAACTAAGAGTAGAAAATGTTTTTATTAGTAACAGTACATTTATCACATGCTGGAATGCAATATTTTGAATATGTGCATTAAATAAAATATATCATTAAATTTAATTGCACATGTTTCTTTTTCTTTTAATGTAGCTCACATTTGTGGCTTGAGCTATAGTTAGGGAACCACCAGTCTATAAAATATACTACAACCATTTCCCAATTTGCTGTTTGCCTTCTAATTTATGTTTCTTTCAAGCAAGAGTATAATACAGCAGAACGTCCATAGCTGACCACCTCCTTACATTGACCATCTCTATTCGACTTAATTTTCATAGACTGGATATGTATCACATGTATGCATCAGCATAGAAGGCCTAGTCCCTTATTTTGAGCACCTCTGTATATTGACCAATTTGTCACAGTCCCTTGGGTAGACAACTTATAGAGGTTCCACTGTATTTAGGTAATCCAATTGACATTTTCTCTTCTGATTTATTCCATTCCCCAACCTAAAATAAGTTAGTTATTAATCTATAATTTATCACTTTATTTTTCTGCATTTAGTTTTATAACTTATTGAAACTCCTGTGAGACTGAGAGGAGGCTTTAAAGTTATTTTTTCTATATGCAAAGTTATTTTCTCAATCTTTACTTGGTTAATTGGCCACTGCTGTCATTCATCCCATTGTCTGTATCATATAGTTAGATCTTCTGGAATAAAGGTCTATTGGATTCTTTACGTTCTCATCTCAATCTTTAGTCTTTTGAATATCATTTTTTTATAATACACTGTAATATCTATAATCATCTCTTCCTATTCTTATTTTCTGCAAACATTCTTGGTGCTTTTTTATTTCTAAAGATGAAAATCAGAATTGTCTTGTTAAGTTCCCTCATTTGGTTTATCCGTTCAACAGATATTTACTCAGCAATTTAATTTTCATGATGCTAGGAGCACAAGATGCAGAGGATACATGATGACTGTGTATTCTTGCAAGTTAAGTCCTCCCACATCAAATCGTCTCTCATTCAGTCATACGGTGTTTCTCCATCTATTTATATTTCCTCTAAATCTCTCCAAAAACTTTGTAGTGCTTTTTTCTTGGCCCCACATATCACCATTTGGGATTATTCCTAGGAATTTCAGGCTTATAGTTAAGATGGTGACTGAAAGGTAAATGGAAAGCTATTGTCATACAAATCTACACATCTTATGTATATTTAACTGAACTTTCATGATTATTTGAATCATTCTTTTTATGAGAAATAGTTCACATACCATAGAATTTATCCTGTTACAGTGTACAAGTGAGTGTTTTTAGGATGTGTAGGTGTGCAACAATAGCCTCTAATTCCAGAACATTTTCATTACCTCAGAAAGAAACTTTGTATTTTTTAGCAGTCACTGTCATTTCTCTTTCCTGAGCTCTCGGTAACCACAAATCTACTTTCTGTCTCTATAGATTTGCCTATTCTGGACATTTCATATAAATGGAATAATAGAATGTGTGCCTTTTATTTAGCTGGGATTCTTTTACTTATTACAATGGTTTTAAGGATTATCTATATTGAACATGAATTGGTACTCCATTCCTTTTAAGACTGAATAATATTCTATTGTATGGATGTACCATATCTACTCATCCATTCATCAATGGACATTTGAGTTGTTTCCATGTCTTGACTATCATGAGTTCTTATGAGTAATATTTCTGAGTGTTGAGTAATACTACTATAAAAATTTGTGTACAAATTTTTTCATGTGGACATATATTTTCAATTCTCATGACTATATAACTACGATTGGAATTGCTAGGTAACATGACTGTTTGACATTTTGAGGAACTACCAAACTGTTTTAGAAAATGGCTGTACCATTTATAATCCCACCTGCAAGGTATGATGATTCCAATTTTTCCACATCCTCTGCAACACTATTATTATCTGTTTTAATGTTGCTATTCCCATAGGTTTGTAATGATATCTCATTATGGTTTGATTTTCATATCTCTAATGAAAAGTTAAGCATCTTTTCATGTAAATATAGGCCATTTGTATATCTTCTTTGGAAAACTACCTATTCAATTCACACTTTAAAAGCTGAGTTGTCAGGCAGTGCCTGTAACTCAGTGGGTAGAGTGCCAGCCACATACACTGAGGCTGGCAGGTTCAAACCCAGCCCAGGCTGGCTAAAACAACAATGACAACTACAACAATAACAAAAAAGATAGCTGGACATTATGGCAGACACCTGTTGTACCAGCTACTCGGGAGGCTGAGGCAAGAGAATCACTTAAGCCCAAGAGTTTGAGGTTGCTGTCAGCTGTGATGCCACAGCACTCTACCAAGGGCAACAGCTTAAAACTCTGTCTCAGGATAAAAAATAAAAAAAAAATAAGTTTGTCCTTTAGTTACAATTATCCTTGAGTTATAATTTACTTTATATTCTAGATACCAGACTTTTATCAGATAATTTATAATTTTTTTCCATTCTGTGTGTTTTCTTTCTACTAACTTGCTGTTGTCCTTTGATGCACAGAAGTTTCCATTTAGATGAAATCCAACTGATCTAATTTTTCCTTTGTTGCTTGTACTTTTCATATCTCCGTAAGCCTATGAATATTTATATCAATGATTCCTTCATTCTAAGAGGTGTGTAAGTTTCAGCTTTTACATTTAGGTCTTCGAGCCATGGGAATTAATATTTGTCATAGGTGGTGTAAAATAGATACCTAATTTCATTCCTTTAAATGGGGATATCTGGCTGTATACCCAAATGTTCCAGAATCATCATTGGGAAGACTATTCCTTCCCCTTGTCTTGCCACCCTTATTGTTGAGCTGACAACAAATAAATGTATGGGTTTTGCTCTTGAATCTCAATACTATTCCATTGATTGATATGTCTCTTCTCATGCCACAACTACATTCTCTTGATTTCTATAGATTAGCAGTAAATTTTAAGAACAGGAAGTGTGAGTACTCTACTTTATTCTTCTTTTTCAAGATTGTTTTGGCTATTCTGGGCCCTTTGCATTTCCCTATGAATTTTAAGAACAGCTGGTTAATTTTTGCTAAAAAGGAAGCTGAGATTTTGATAGGGATTGGATTAATTTGGAAAGTATTGCAATCTTAATACTAAGTCTTCTAAACCATTAATAGGGATATCTTTCCATTTATCTATGTCTTCTTTAATTTCTTTCAAGAACGTCTTGTGGCTTTAGTGTACCTCTCTTATTAAATTTATTCCTACACATTTTATTATTTATACTACTGTAAATTGATTTTTCCCTTAATCTCAGTTTTAGTTTATTGCTAGCTTGCAGAAATAAAACTGATTTTTTTACATCGATCTTGTCTCCTGTAACATTGTTAAACTCATTTATTAGTTCTTAAAGTTTTTTGTGGATTCCTTAGAGTTTTTCCACGTTTTTGTCCTTTATTATGTTACACTGATTGGGGTTTGTTTGTCATTGTTGTTGTTGAATCATTCTTATATTCCTGAGCTAAATCCCATTTAGTCAGGATGTACAATCCTTTTTAGATGCTGCTGGATTTCATTTGCTAGTATTTTCTTGAGATGTGTGTGTTCATATTCTTAAGGGATATTGGTTTGTTGCTTTGTTTACTTGTGATATATTTGTCGGGTTTTGTTATTAGGGTAATACTGGTCTCTTATAATATGCTGGGATGTGTTGCCTCATCTTCTGTTTTTCTTTGTTTTTTTTTTTCTATCTTTTTTAGTATTTATTTATATCTCCAAATCATCTTCTGTTTTTCAAAATGATTTGTGAAGAACTGATATTAAATATTTGGTTTAAGTCATAAGTATCTTTTTTTGAGGGGAAGCTTCTTGATTACTCTTTAAATATCTTTACTTGTTTTAGGTCTGTTCAGATTTTCCATTTCCTTTTGAGTTACTTGTGGTAGTTTGTGTCTTTCTAGGAATATCTAGAATAGTTGTATTTCTAGTATTAAATTCCCTGTTAGCACTACTCAGGCCTTTTGGCCTGGATGCATGTGAATACTAGGTGAGGGGCCTCACAGTAGCTGGTGGCCAGATGAGCGATGGGCTGCCAGCATATTACAGGCATCATAGGTGCATTCATCCAAAAATAAGCCAAGACTCTGATGCTGGGTGCAGACAACAGCAGATGCAACAGCAGGCAGGTGATGGCAGCAAACAGCTTATAGGAGCAGACTGTCTCCTCTTGGTCCTTAAAGTCTGCCTCTTCTTTTTGCTGCATGAATGAATTAATCTCATTTCCCATGTATTCCTATCTACTTCACATGAAGAAGAGAAATGTTTCCACTTGAGGGTATACAAAATTTGGGCATACAGTCGCTAACAAAGAACACTGGGACAATAAAGTATTTATCAGCTATAGTCTGTAAAGTACTAATTCTGAAATACCAGATGGATTTTTATTTGTAACTTTAATATTGGTTAGGACACACATGTATGTGCACACACATTAACAAGTTGAAACCATAACAACCCAGGCAACAACAACAACAAAAAAAATCTCACGTTTCAAATATGGCACATAGACCCTAAAATACATATTCTAATGCATGCATCTTTTTAGAAATCTAGACATAAAATACTGATGCCATAATTAGAAATTAGAACATGTATATAAATATTTTAAAAAGTGAAGCTCAATATTGAAAGATTTGAATGTAGATGTTACAAAATAAAGTGTATTTCAAAAGTTATGTGCCATACAACAAAGCAAGTATTTTAAGTCAGATAAAATAGTTTTAACTCTTCTTAGTTCTTCAAGTGAGCTACATTCCTATTTTCTTCATTTATAGTTAACATATTGTAAAAGAACAATTAAAATAAATTTTGTTTTTATTTCAATTGTTATTTAAAAGGTACACATTGATGTTAAAGATACTATGTGAATACAGTCCCCTACTTAATAAAAGACATCTTTTATTAATATGCTTATATTTCCTAAATCTTTTACTTCAAATGAGTAGACTAAACATATTAATTTATAAATGGAGCTTCTTGAGGCAGAAATCCTTAATTAGTTTCCAAAAGTGACATGTATATACTGACACAATCAATAGCATTAGACCATTCAGCTGACAGCCCTCAGGATGCTGGACAAGACAGTGGGATCAGAAGTCATGAGAGAGGAAGAGTAGGCAATGAACAGAGGGGATGAGTTTGTCTTCTAGCAAGTTAGAGATTTTACAGTTAGAGAATAACTCTCTGAAACTTAGGGAGTTTTGTTTTCATGGTTTCTGGGGAAGTCATCATGATGGCTAGGCTTGTGCACATGCCCAGGGACTAACACTCAGTAGCCTCAGACAGACTTTAATTGTGCCAAGAAAGGGGACGGGGGGAATGTCCAGGTTTGCTTATAAGCATATGAGTGATGAGAATGACAAAAATGTAGGGTCTGCAAAGCTAAGTCCTGCAACTACAGAGAGTTTCTGAAAATTAGCTAGCATTAGAATAGCAGACAAATAGTTTTGTGCACTAGTGTAGGTCTTAATAGCACATTCCACACCAATGCTTGATTAATGAGATTATGTAATAAATTTTAATTTGTTAAGAGCCAAATAACTTTTGATCTTTCCTGTTTTATCAAATACAATTTAAAATGGTAAAAATGTCTCTAGGGAGAGTGGTTAAGTCCTAATCTCCGAAAACCCAGCATGGTACTTAATGAGTTAACAAACAAGAAAAGAGGAAGTGATGTCACTTACAAAAGTAATTTTTTTTTCACAAAAGTAATTTTTTTTCTAAATTTCCTATAATGCCAGTATTAGAGCTAGTTCTGAAAGATCAATTTAAACCCTTCATCTTCTAAGAATTCACCTTAATAACCCATATATGCCTCATGTTCCATTACTGGAATGGCAGTGACTAGGGAGTTATTTATATTCAAATGCTCAAGGTCATCACCACCAGGTCTTATTTTTCATACACGTTTGCCTCCTGAGGGTACATGTTATCACGTGGTGCACAGTTAGTCACTCCTGTTGATACTGGTGTGCTGGGAACTTGTCAAATAGTCATGCAAAAATTCAAAAATCTCAACCTCTGGCGTAAATGGGTTAAGTAAGCATGCCCTTTTTCTGTAAGGCATCTAGCTAGGCTCCTGGTGTATGTGAAACATGGGTTTAGGAGGTAAGGCTTGAGTATTTTCCAGTTGACCTCTGAGATTTAGTAACCTGCATTGGCTTACAGAATTTGCTCAGCTTTCTGTCCAACCAAATAGTATGCTCACTGATAGGGAAAGAGACCTTTCCCAAAAGCTTAAGAATGAGTCCCTTTTTTCTGGTGAATAACGTGGGTCTTAAGAAATTTCATTATGAGTAATTCTTCACTTGAACATATTCTAGATTCGAGAGTAGGAGGCCAGTGAAGATAAGAAACCACAGTGAGCTCAGCAGAAAGGATACCCTAGAATCCTCGTCATTACCAGAATCCGCATGGCAAGCTTTTCCATTCTCCACTCATAATGCAGTGTTCAAAAATGGTACTTTACCAGTACCTTATTTGGCTGAGGTGAGCAATGGTCTAAAAAGGTTTTAAATTGTTTCATGTTAAACTCTTTGGGTCATGACTTGGGGCTTTAAATTCACCTGTGTGCTGGGGTAAATGCAAGACTTCCAGAAGACTCTTCTGGATGCCCATAGGCACTTGCTTAGCCACCTAGGAGCAGAGGTTATTATTTTTAGCTTTCATAAGTGAAAGGTAACTAACACTTTGTTCAACTGTTAAGGCAGGTAAGTCAACAATCAACAAAGTAGAATCACTGCACTGCCAACAGTTGCCTAAGGCACAATCTTAAGTTCCCTGCTACCCAGGAGTTGTCATAAATTAAGCTAAATGAGACAATCTTCAATATCTTACCAGCTCTTAGTTTTTCCAGATAGTCATACACTAGCTTCTCTTTTGTTCTTTTAAAAACTTAAGGTATCTTACTGTATTTTACATATCCTCATAAGAATACATAAATAAATGTAAATATCTCTTGGTGACATTTCAAAAGTCACTAGGAAACAAACTAAAACATATTTTAAAAAAAAACCTTCCCACAAACTGCCAATATTTGGTGTTAATGAGCACAGTAGAGAAAACTGCTATGGGTTGTACCTGGAGCAAGGAATACTGAATAATGCATGAAATGAGAAATCCCAGGCCAGAGCCAGAGGAAAGCTTTTCACAGCTGCCTTATTCATTTTAAATATAGTACAAAAAAAGTTTCTTTCTTCTTCATTAGCCTTAGAAAAAGGAAAAGCCAATGTGTTTTCAGAAACCATATCACAGGGAATAGGAAAACATTTCTTTTAGTATTAAGTTGTAAATCTCTCTACACTCCCTAACATTTAAAAATATTTCCTTATTTTACCTCCTGAAAATACACCTGGATTTTCTAAGCCTAAAGATACTGCCTTCTCAAGTTTCTTAAAAAATAAAACAAAACGGGGCGGCACCTGTGGCTCAGTGAGTAGGGCCAGCCCCATATACCAAGGGTGGTGGGTTCAAACCCGGCCCTGGTCAAACTGCAACAATAAAAATAGCCAGGCACTGTGGTGGGCGCCTATAGTCCCAGCTACTGGGGAGGCTGAGGCAAGATAATCACCTAAGCCCAGGAGTTGGAGGTTGCTGTGAGCTGTGACACCACGGCACTCTACCGAGGGTGATAAAGTGAGACTATGTCTCTAAAAAAAAAAAAAAAATTTAAAAAAACAAAAAAGCCCAAAATTAAATGAAACAAAACTAGCTTAGCAGGGGTTCGATGAAGCCACACATCCATGGAAGTGCTGGGTGTTCTTATAGATCCACCCCCATCATTCACATACTAAGTCAAACACCTCCATGGTTCCTGAAGGAAGCTCCTTTTTGTAAATGAGCCTTCTTCATCTGTGCCTACAGTAGTTCTTTTTTCCCTTATGATCTACAGTGAGCAAGCTAAAACCTGTACCTTTTGTTTCTCTTTCCTTCTGTCTTCCTTCCTCCCTCTCTTTCTTCAATTTTTCTCCAAAAAGGAAAAAACAGGTTCAGGTTTAAGTAAGTTGCGTTGTACTCATGGCCACCACTTGAGCTGGGGATGTGGGAAGTTCTGCCCTGTATTCAGGCCACAGAAGCAGGGTGGAGGGGCACTGCCTGTACAGAACTTAAGGCAATAATCAAAATAACTGCAAGTGGGTCTGCTTTCTATCATCACCATACACTGGTGATCCTAGACTATGTCAGTGAAGGTGCAAACCACCTCAATCCCCACCCACAACTTGGTGCAACGTCTGTTGCACTGTTACTAATCAAAGGACTCATTCATAATCTTCCTTTAAATTACTATGACAGTCTGAGGCTGCATAACTCCCAGGTATTGCGAGAGATCACCAAAGAAAAAAGTGGGAGATTTGGTAAAAGTGAACAAAGTTTTAAGTTCCATCCCAGGCTAACAATACCATTTCTGGAGACAGAGATCCTGTTCCTTTTTCATATCTGTTTCAAATTTTCAGTGCTACAGAAATTCTACAAATACTATAATCAATCAGTGAGAGACCAGGTGACAGAGAAAGAAATATTTAATAATTCCACTAAGTTGTGAGGGAAACAGCTGAAATAAAACAAAAACTCAGGTCTTTCTTGCTTATTCTATCCCCAAAGGACTATAACAGTCATTTTATATATCAGTACTCAATTTCCTTAGAATTTTCTGTGTAAAGAGGTATAATTTACTTTGATTTTTTTTAAATATTGAAATGAAAAATAAAATTCCTATGAAAATGGGGCTATGATATTCAAAAGACATTATCCCATAGCTCAGGCTACCTTGATTCTCTAAGCAACTCTGAATCAGATCCTTCCAAAGCCTGGTTCTTTAGTTTTCTCTTCTATTTGTGACCCTCCCCCCAGGTCCTTCCAGTGAATTTCCTTTTTGCTTAATTTAGCCATAATCAGTTTTTGTAGTTTGCAACCAAAAAATACTACTGGATATATTTACATACATTCAAAGTATGACTTCACAGGGGAGGAGGCATTAATTCACCTTCTAGATAAGAAATTAATTCTCAGATGTTAATTTGTTCTTGGTTGTAGAAATAAGTAATGGCAGAACTGAAATTCAAATTTGGATATGTCAGGATATATATCTTTCCTCTATACCATGTTACTATAAAGGATTAGAAATCCTTTCTCTAGGGCCACATGCTGCTTGGCTACAGATGCCAATCAAAAGCACTCCTTGCAGCTCATTCACTATAACCACCATCTCTTCATTCATTCAAACAACATCTGAGTATGTAACATAGCACTAAATATGGGGAGGACAAAGGTAGCTCTACCTGCTCACATTCCATCCATGGGAGGCTGATTGTTCAGCATTGTATATAGAAGGAAACAATAGTGGAATCAGGTAAATTTAAATAATATGGAAAAAAATTAGAATAGTAAAGTCATATGGCTCATACAGGACAAGAATAATTCAGCTCATTAAATTAGAAATAGTTTCCATTTGATTTAAGCATTCAATGGAGTAATTCTTTCTTTTTTTTTTTTTTTGAGACAGTTTTACTTTGTTGCCCTTAGTAGAGTGCTGTGGTGTCATAGCTCATAGCAACCTCAAATTCTTGGGCTCAAGCAATTCTCTTGCCTCAGCTTTCCAAGTTGCTGGGATTACAGGTGCCCACCACAATGCCCAGCTATTTTTTTAGAGATGATGTCTCACTCTGGCTCAGGCTGGTGTCAACCTGTGAGCTCAGGTAATCCACCCACCTGGGCCTCCCAGAGTACTAGGATTATAGGCATGAGCCACCATGCCGGGCCCTGAAGTAATTAGTGAGAAAATAGCTTTAATTCTAGTCTTTAACACAAAGAGATGATGAAGTAACCCAGTTTCTCAAATTCCAATCATTTGCATACTACCCTTGAGATTTCTGCTGTATCTGTGTACCAGCTAATAATTTCTTTATGTCAATTTATTTATTAGCCTAAAATATTTTTAAAGAAACTTTATATTACTACCTTAAATTTTAAAAAAATGAAACATAACATATTCCATAAATAGAAAGTAACTATAAAAATAAAATCAGTAAAACAAAAGACAAAGAATCTTATGGAGGTTGCACTGCAGTGAAAAGCTCTGAACTGGAAGAAGCTTGATCTACTCCTCGTTGCAAAGGAAGATTACCAACTGTTCGGCAGGTGTTAAAGACCTATGAGTTCCAAACTAATCTTTCTCCAAAAAAGAATCAAAAGGATTGAAAAAGAACCTGGATGGAAGTAATTTTCTCATTATATGGCTCAAGGCTATTTAATGCTGTGTTCCCATCCTCTTGCAGACCACAGGGAATGTGTTCCGGACACTTGGATACACTCAGAGGTAGCACACAGTGAGTCAGGAGAACATGGATCTTTTATGTGGGGAGGGAACTATGGGAAGCAGCCTCCAGGTTATTGGAGGCTGGTACTGTCAATATGGGACACAGCCTCCAGGTTATTGGTGCTGATACTGTCACCCATTCAGTTATCTACTAACGTGTGTTAGTTACCCCTCACATATCAACCACGGTGTTGAGAGCTGGCATTGGTGGGAAGACTCTCACTCCAAGGAGAAGGCAAACTGAAGTGATGAAGGTAATTAAATAAGAAAACCATAAAGCACTACATTATAATAAAGGACTCAACCAACATGAACTGCTAAACTAATAGGGACAGAATTAATTTCCAAGTCTCAAAAGGGCACCTATCCTTTCACGATTTCTAGAAGGCTTATTGTCCATATAGGCTATCACTGATTTCTCATTTCCTTTGGTGAGGCACCAGTTGAAAAACGGCCATAAAGAACAGAAACTTTCAAATCAGGAACCAGGCAAGGGTGCCCATTATCTCCGTTGCTCCTCAACATTGTAATGGAAGTTTTAGCCATCACAATTAGGGAAGAAAAGGCAATTAAGGGCATCCATATAGGGTCAGAAGAGATTAAACTTTCACTTTTCACAGATGATATGATAGTATATCTGGAAAACAC
>CAUYQV010029707.1:0-36537 GCA_963574575.1 Galagoides demidoff | reverse complement strand
AATGGCCAGGCGCTGTGGCTGGCACCTGTGGTCCCAGCTACTTGGGAGGCAGAGGCAGGAGACTCGCTTGAGCCCAGGAGTTGGAGGTTGCTGTGAGCTGTGATGCCATGGCACTCTACCCAGGCGGATAGCTTGAGGCTCTGTCCCCCTCCCCCCAAAAAAAGAAAATACAAACTGATTTTTTCTATTCAATTCTCTCCCCTATGCCTCTTACTAAAATTCCAAATATTAAAAAAAAAATTAAAAATCTGAACTATACTGCAGTTAGATTAACAAAATTAACTAGGAGAATTTTCATCAGAAGCCCTTTGATGCTAGTAATTCAGTATGTCTAACATTCCTAAAAATTATTCACACCAACACAGAACCTAAGTTTAAGAAAAACCTTTTAGGAAATCTAGAAAGCCTCCATGAATTGGCTGACCTACTGCTAATGACAAGGAAGTATAACTTGTTTTTTTGACAGTTTTGTTCTAGCCTTGGTAAGCTCTCTCTCTTTTTTTTTTTTTTTTTGGGCTTCTTAAGCAGTTTTTCCTTAACATTAAGGCTTAAACTTTTTTACCTTACTCCTAATTCAGGTAGGGTTTTGGATCAGGTAATTTGTTGTAAAGAGGCTGTCCTGTGCATTGTAGGATTTTCAGTAGGATCCCTGGCCTCAACTACTAGATGCTACTAATAGCATCTGCCCCCCACCCCATAAGCACTCTAGACACTGCCAGATCCCACTACAGGATATAATCACCCAAGGTGAGAACAACTGCTATCGTTCTACCAGCTGGAACGAAATAACAACAATGTTGCATGTACTCAGGCATTTAGTACATGCAAGGCTCATAAAGTTATTGAGCACTTTAATCCTCAAAACCATCCCTGTTAAATAGTTGAGAAAATGGAAACTTAGAGGCTAAGCAACTTGCCTGAAATCATGTAGTTCATTAAGTGGTGGGTCTGAGATGTGACTCTGAGTTTAATTTCAGAGCTCATGTTCCTAACCTCAAGCAAGTCTGACTCAAATCAATTTCTATTTCAAAGGACAATTTTTCAAACATTTGAAGACAGCTCTTAACAAGATTCCTTAATGTGCACCCAGAGCTGTCCCAAGATTTCTTTCAAATTCTTAGTTCCTTAAGCTGATGAAGCATCCAGCCTCTTCACATCCTTCCTCCTGAATATACGCAGAACTAAAAACAATGATACTTAGGTATACAGCAGAGTGGATCTAATTTGCTTTTCTAATAATTGAGACAGTTTTTGGTGGGTGGGGAATGGATGAGGAAGATGGGATGATGGTAACCATATTGTACTTTTGTTTTATAGGCAGTCCCCAAATTACAAACATCTAACTTATGTATAACTCACACATATGAACTGAGGCTATTACAGTAAGTTCCCAAGTTACAACAATATGACTGACATACGACTTGCACTTATGAATGGAAGCTACTGCAGATAATAGGTAAAAGTTCCTGTTTCAACTTACATTCAACAAACAAAGCAAATTTAACTTAAGAACAAATCTAAGGAATCTATCTCATTTGTAACCCAGGGATTGCCTATATGTCAAGTTTGCAGACAACCACCACCCTCAGGTCTTTATCCTATGTGATGCTATTTTCCAGGCATTACATATATTCCTTAAAAATTCATTTAAATCTAGTCCAAGCCGGGCACAGTGGCTCATGCCTATAATCCTAGCACTCTGGGAGACTAAGACTGGGGAATTGCTTGAACCAACCTGAGTAAGAGTGAGACCTCATCTCTACAAAAAATAGAAAAATTAGAAGGGCACGGTGACACACACCTGCCGTCCCAGCTACTGAGGCAGAAGGATCCCTTCAGCCCAGAAGTTTGAGGTTGCAGTGAGCTATTAGTATGACACCATTGCACTCTAGCCCCAGTGACAGATTAAGACTCTTTCTCAAGAAGTAAATAAATAAATTGTTAGAAATCATTTTGGATCATCTATTGTACATGTTTTATTTATTATCCTTCACTCTTTATTGTCACTTATAAACTTGATAATTGCCTTCTTCAGATAAGTAATAAGACAAAGCAAAGAACAACTTCAGTTTCCAAGATCAATGAGCTTCTGGAAAGGGTCAAAATCAAAAGTGTGTCAATTAACTAGTGGTTAATTTAAAGTTCCCTCAGTTTATACTCAAAGATATTAAAAAAGATTTTACCAGGCTGGGTGTAATGGCTCGCACCTATAATCCGAGCACTCTAAGAGACTGAGGCAGGTGCAGCCTGAGCTCAGGGGAGTTAATAGCAGCCTGAGCAAGGACAAGACCTTGTCTCTACTAAAAGCAGAAAAACTAGCCAAGTGTTGTGGTGGGTCCCTATAGTCCCAGCTACTTGGGAGGCTGAGGCAAGAAGATCACTTGAGCCCAAGAGTTTGAGATTGCTGTGCGCTATGATGCCATAGCACTCTATCCAGGACATCAGAGTTAGATTTCATCTCAAAAAAAAAAAAAAAAAAAAAGATTTTACCATAAAAGTTGGTCTAACAATCTGTTTTTAACAAACCAATTCCCAATCATTTTTAATCTGTTTTTCTTCAAGTTAGTCATAAATTAATCCCTTTTTTAGAGACAGAGTCTTACTATGTCACCCTCGGTAGAATGCCATGAGGTCACAGCTCCCAGCAACCTCAAACTCTTGGGCTTAAGTGATTCTCTTTGCCTCATCCTCCTAAGTATCTGGGACTACAGGCACCCACCACAACGCCCGGCTATTTTTGCTGTTGTTGTAGCTGTCATTGTTGTTTAACAGAACTGGGCCAGGTTCAAACCCACCAGCCCAGGTGTGTGTGTGGCCAGCACCCTAACCACTGAGCACAAGTACAGAGCCATCATTTTTTTTTTTCTTGGTTAGTTTGTTTCAAAATCTCCCACCTATTCAAAATCAGGTCCAGAATCTTCCATCTTTTAGCAATTCTTCTCTTCTCATAAATACTACCAATAATTTCAAGATGTAGCATATATGTAGTTTCTTTTATAACTATAAAATGTTTTGAATGGCCCAGAAGACAACTCATTTAACTAGGTATCTTCTTTACCCCATATTGGTTTTAATGTCCTTCCTAGCAATCTTTGCTTTGTTACTTTCATTTTTTTGTTGTTGGTGATGGTGATATTGCTCTTGCTCTTTGACAAATAAGATATAAGAGCTAAGGAATTTTTTCTTCCCTCATTGTCATGCATTATCATTAAATTTTCCTTGATTATCTTCTTATAATAAGGGTAATACAAGAAACCTTTTTGGTTGGTCTAAGTATTTTTCTAAAGTCTTAGTTCATTTGAGCCCTAGTTTTCCTAACATTTTTAAGAGAGTTTATATATATATATATATGTGTGTGTGTGTGTGTGTGTGTGTGTGTGTGTGTATATATTTTATTATGGCAATCTTTTCTATTTGCTCTATTTCAAAAGTAGTGTGCATATCTTTAAGAGTTTGCTACATAATCACATTATCTTTTCCTGTCAAAAATGTATCAAAATTAATTTTTACTTAACTCCTAAGACATTCTCCCTTGTAATTTATTAAATTACAAAATATAAATATATAAAGCATTATGTAACCCTTAAAAATTATGCTATATCTGCAAGAAGAGGTGATGAGATAAAAAAATTATGCTATAGAAAACTATTTCATGACATAGAGATGTTCGTAATTAAGTTCCTTTTTTTTAAAAAAAAAGGTTATATAACAATACTTATAGTAATATCTAGAAATCATTTTTACACGTACATGTATATTTACATATACATAGAAAAAATAAGTTATATGCCCAAAAAAAGCATTTTTCTTTTGATAATAAAATAAGACACTTTTTATTTTTTTCTATATGCTTTTCTGTGCTTCCTAAACTTATATAATGAATATGTACTACTTTCACAATAAGACAGGCATTATCTTAAAAGAATCAGTAGAATGAGAAGAGAGTATTCTATAAAGTATACTTCTATAAAGTGTAAGACAAAACTGAGTCTAGCTTGAGATTCTGCTTTTGTAACTCTATGACTGTAACAAGCTTAGAAAACAATTCTGGACCCTAAAACACAAAAAAGTCAATAGATGATACCACAAATCTAACTATATAAATACATCATGATGACAATCACAATAAACGTTCAAACTTTTAGAAATTAAACAGGAGAAATCACAGAACTTCCTTACATTTCAAGGAAAAGGTTAACTACTTAAATAACATTAAAAATAATTTTTAAATGTCCTTACATATGATCAATAAGATAGGGATAATAAAGACAGAAGAAAACAACCATTATTCAGAGTGTTTTAAATTACTGTAAAAAAAATTCCTAATACAGTAAGCAATGTTACCTGTTAAGATTTAAAATCTCATGACAAGAACAATTATCTTAGAAATTCTGTCTGGCTAAAAATTAATATGTACTAATATAAAAACTGGTCTGGCTTACTCTCTATTTTAGTGGCAATATCTAGATTATTCAGAATTTAGATTTATAAGACTAGAAGGGTAATCATTTTAATTAATTAGAGCTTTAATTATTCAAACACATTCAGTCCTATAAAATACTACTATGTATAGTTTAATCTTTATTCACCCCAAAATAAAAATATATTCCACTTCTTCTTTAAGAAATTATTTCAATGATTTCATTTCTGTATCTTGAATTTTACTTTCAAATACATCAAAAATATCTGAAAATTAGTCTTTCCTTGAATAAATTTTTATACTCTTAAAAAACAGTACCAAACAATACATTCACAAGTTACATGAAATAAAAAACAAAACATCAAACCCACGAAAACAATAAAAACACATTCCATTTATCTTAAATAACTTCCCATTACCCTGACAATCAGATACACCATCTTTTACATCTAGAAATGTAAATGACCATAATGAAACAAAGCCCAAACATCTTTCTCAATCTTTCTCATAACCGTATACGTATATAATTATAACCCAGAGATATCAGGCAATAAATGAATACACACCTTCCTTTAGTACATGCCAAGGTAGATACACAAAAACAAGAAAAAAATTTTGAAATCAGAGTATAAAGGGACTCTGCTCTTTCAAACAATGCAGCACTGAAAGCCAGGTCAGCATCCTTGGGCATTACTAGGAAACTTTAGCACATCTGATATTTCCATCATCTTCAAGATTCCTCTGAACAATCAGAAAATTTCCCAGTCTCCCCCTACCTCACCTGTCCACAGACTTCCTTTAGCTTCCTCCCTCTACTGTGTAATATTGCTGTTGCAGTTATTTAGCTTTTAAATGTTCCGAGATACAGCCCCCTCTCTATATTAATTCAGTTTATTTTCTCACAGACACTGACTCAGCCGTGGGTTGTGCAGCACTGACGTTTCTAACCAAACAGCGTCGTGTGAGCTGTGATCAGCCCATTTCTCCATCTCTGAGCAGTGATTGGATATTGTAATTGATAGACAGGCGGAAGGAAACACAGGAGATGAAGGCTTAGAGATATGTAGATAAGTTGCCAAATGCCATCTGTAAAGCTAATTCTAGCTCTGCCAGCTTGCCAGGTTTTAGGAAACTAGGGTGCAGCTAACTTTCTTTTACCTTTCAATATTTTATTGTGTGTCCTTGCTTAGGAATAATGTTTCTCTTTATAACGAAAGAGATAATATTATTTGTACTTTAAGAATCCACTCAAGAGCCAGTGTTTAAAGCAACCAAACTTTTCCATTTCCAAACTGCTGCTGGAGCTATGAAGCAACCTAAAGGGAAAATGAAAAGTACATACTTCATGCAGGCTCAGAAGAAACGAGCATGCGTACTTCTTTGTGGGAATGAAACCTTGCCGCACAGAGTATATATTGAATGTATGATGTATTTATCTTTAGTAACCAGAGCAGAATGCAGATCTAAGTTTTATTCATTTTCTATCCAACTCAAATATTCAAGAACTTTACAAATATTGTCTGTCTAGACATTTTAACCTTATACAGAAAAGGTGCTCTTTTTCTTTTTTAAATAGCAAGAACACCTCTAATTCATATTTAAAGAGAAGTTGTCACACTTCAAGCCAAATGCATTTAAACTGAAATGATCTTTACCATCTTCAGCAAGCTACCAAACCCTTCTACGTAGGTACAGAAATACAACTACTTGCACAGAAATACAGTTCAGTAATTTTTTAATTATTTATTGGTACATATCTGCAGGAGACATAAGACATAGACCATCTGAAAATCTGTCCATGTACAGACTAGCCTCTCTAACTATAAACCAATTTTTTTGTAGATTATATACATATATATGAAAATATGTATATATGAAAGCTTAGAAAAGAAAGTATCCTAAAGTTGCATTACGTAGAATCAAAAACATAAGGCAATGCCTACCAAACCATCAAAAAGATAAGCATACATAAGACAGTACCTATTACTGTTACTTTTATAAATAAAAGTTTATTTTTATTCTAGCCAGCAAGGAATGGTAGGGGGAAAAATTAAAAAATAGAAAAAAATTAGACTATTCCAAAATATAAATAGAACAAAACACAAATTAAACAACTTTTAGGTTATCTACAAAAACTGAACCAATAAAGAAAAGTATGTTTATTTCTTTACTTTTTATAACTTTAAATTCCCAATTCTATTTGAGGTAGCAAATGTCCTGACTTTAAAAACTATTTCTCAGTCTTCCTAATCCAAAGATGGCCATATGACATGATTCCAGCCAAAGATTAATAAGCAGATACCTGATAAGAATTTCTGAGCAATTTAGTTTCCTGACATAAATGAAGCCCTTTGTCCCCATCTCCCTTCTTCCACCTTGTCAAGAAGGTTGACCAGATGGGTGCAACTACAATATCCACCTCATGATCAGGAGGGGAAAGATACAAAATTCTCCAAAAATTGTTGGAGAATTTTGACCCTAACAACCTTGAGCCACTAAATGTCCATCCATCAACCAAGGGTTCATTATATCTGTTCTCTCTACTCAGCATGTATTTAAAATGTACCATAATGAGATATTTAAAATTTCAAAAAGATAGCAAGTTGTTTAACTTTCCGTGTTAAAAGGAAAAAAAAATATGTTTTTATATTTGAAAACGAATGAGAAACTTGTTTATAAATCCCAGCTCTGCCATTTAAAAGTAATAAGCTGAGCAAGCGTATTAATTCTATTTTTTTATTTGCCAAATAGGAACAATAATGTACTATCCACAGAGCTCCACCTTCAGATCCAGTCAAGGTAATCTCCTGAAGGTCCCTGCCAGAAATGTCCTCTATTTACCTAATACTCTAATCATCAAGGGATTAGCTCAAATCTCATTTTCACCTACTTAAGCTGATAAAGATTCCTTTTCTGAACTCTTATTTTACAACTCAGTACCACAGTTTAAGTGCCCTATTGTCCTCTAATTGTTCCACAGTTGGATATTACAACATTTCATAGCAGTATCCCAACACACTTTTGAAGCTTTCCTGAACTGAAGGCAAGTTCTCAACAATACTTGCTGATCGTTAGTTTTTAAAACTGCTTCAGCTAATTAAGCTATATTAATCCAAAAAGTAACATTTTTTAAAAGTCAAGTTGTACTTTTTACAAGTATCTTAAATTATATATGTTCCTAAGCACACAGGGCCAAGAAGTCCTTAAAAGTTCTTCCTTGGGTAGATTTTACATGACTGACACTAAAATACCCTCACTGGAAGGATTTTAAGGTATTTCCATCAAAAAAAAAAAAATCTATTCATTGGTACCTATTTTCTATTTTGCTTTAACGTCCTTCACTCAAATAACCCTAAATACTGCTACAGTCTACTTGAAAACACCACCAAAGAGTTATTAATGCTATAGCTAGCACAAAGAGCTATGGGACAGAGAAGATAATGTGAGGACATGGAAGAAGATGGGCCATCCACAAGCCAAGGAGAGAGGCCTCAGGAGAAACACCACCTCCATTTCCAACTTCTAGTCTCCAGAATTGTAAGAAAATTGATTTCTTTTGTTAAAAAAAAAAAGAGAGAGAGCTATGTATTTGTTATTAAAATGAAGCAATGAAAAAAGTATTGTTAGTTTCTATAAATTTTTCCCACTGTATGCACATAGCTTTTATTAAGCAAACAATGGTTTATTTTCACACTTGCCACCTCTTCATTATATAATGCAGTATGATATACATACCTTAGCAGAAAAATATCAAGAAATAGGAAGAATACTTGAAAATACAGTACACATATACATAGACACACACACACAATGTCGTAAATATAAAACCAATACTTCTTTAGTCTCACTGACAAGATAATTATCCATGAAATAGAGTATAGTAAATGAACTATAGCCCTAGTTAGGACACTCACACATACACACACATAAAAAAAACAACAAACAAAAAAATCATTTTTACCATTTGCCATGTACTTCTAAATTATAATAAAATCAAATTAACATTAACATTTTAGACCTCATCATATTAAAAGTCTACAACAAAGATGAACATCTTGTCAGGAGACTTAACAAGTACTAGTCACTTATCATTCATATTTCCTAGCCATTAGCATGTACTTTTAAAGGACCTGAACTACTTGAAAATTACAAAAAAGATTTCAGTCACAGTATTTTTTTTCAAGAAAACTCATATTTATTATCATGACCAAGAGAATTTTATATTCAAGAAAATTACATATTCAATAATATTCCCTAAATAATATTCATACAACAAAATTGTCTATGAAAACATGCTTACATACCTGTAATATGTGAGGTTTATGAGTTGTCACTTAACACTTTAAATATCAGATCACAAGTGTTCTAATGAGATCCTCATTAAGTCAAACAACACAAAATTAAAGTTAAAAATAATATATAGATGGCCTGAAATTTCTGAATGAATAAATTTCATGCATTGAACTTTAAATGAACCAGAAGAGAGAATCATTCCAGAAAGATTAATTTTCCCATTGGGATCATGATGACAATACAATATAAATTCACACAATTAAAAATGTATGGAGGCAATAACTGCCATAAAGCTATGAATTAACCTGTGGAACTACATAGGTTAATGGAGGTTTTTTTGGGGTTTTTTTTGGAGACAGAGCCTCAAGCTGTAGACTGCTGTAGCATCACAACTCACAGCAACCTCCAACTCCTGGGCTCAAGCGAGTCTCCTGCCTCTGCCTCCCAAGTAGCTGGGATTACAGGCACCCGCCACAACACCTGGCTATTTTTTTTTGTTGTTGTTGTTGTAGCCATCATTGTTGTTTGGTGGTCCCGGGCTAGATTCGAACCTGCCACCTTAGGTGTATGTGGCTGGCACCTTAGCCACTTGAGCCACAGGCGCTGAGTCAGGTTAATGGAGTTTTAAATACAAGAACTAACCTATCTTGCCACAGTTCATAATTAAGTCAATTATAGCATTTATTCATGGAGTCCACTAAGGAAATTTTACCATTATCTAGGGACAGAAGTAAAGATCCAAACAAATACAAACATAGAAACTTTTTAAAAAGGAAATGTTTCTCCAAAAGTTACTTAAGAAGAAATACAAATATTCCCAATATTTTCTAAGCCAGTCCCCATCCTTTGACATGCCACAACCAAATCCTGTAATAATCTTTACAATCAGTTTTAGCAGAGCTTTGATATGTGAAATACGTATTTTCTACCTACCTTGAATGTTTATAAAGTTTACGAGGTCTACTATGCAATTTCCGATCCCAATTCTCTGGATCACTGGAGTTACTGTCATAGGGATGAGGCCGTCCTGCCATCCCACTTCAAGCTTCCTCACACTACTGCTCTGAAAGCACACATGTAGCACCCATAACCTACATAAAAGAGTAGTGTTGACCTTTAAAACTATTCCATGCATAGTCGAAATTTTATATACTTGATATGTTTTTAAGTGACGAATAAATTATAAAATACTAATGTACAAAATCCCACAAATCAGATTAAAATAAACACCGTAAGTCTTTTTAGGCACTTTTTATTTGATTCATCTATTAAATCTGCTACTCCTAGACACTTTAATGTGATATTTATATTCAGTAAATTTACTTAAACAACTGCCATCTATGTACCTTATGTTTTCAAACATCAATATAGTACCAAAAAGGCAAACGCAATCCATAGAATGATTCTTTTAGACAAATTTCCCTTGAGATACATTTTTTAATTATCAAAAAAAGTTTAAGATGCTTAACAAAATATCTGATAAGACCAAATAACAATGTTACTCTTTAAGTTAAAAGAAAACCCCCAAAATTTAATTTTTGCCAAAAACAAATCTACATAAACAAATCAATATAAACATTGGTATGTTACAGTACCATTACCATAAAAATATTTATCAACATGATTCAGATATTTTATGACTTTTCTCACATGATGCTTATGATTGTTATTTCTACCAAAGTCATATGAAATTGTAGAAAATGCGCTCAACAATAACATAACAGAATATCTAAACTAAATACTTTTAAAGTATATTCACTTTAAGATTAAGTTCATCTAACTTAATCTTCACAATCACTTTGCAAAGTAGACACTAAGATCCCCATATACAGAATAGAAAGAGCCTCAGAATTTTAGTAACTTTGCCAAAGGTCACAATGGTGGCAAATGGCAGGATTATAAAGACCAAGGAGAATTCACTATACAGAATAAAATCTTGATCTTGAAAAATGCTCAAACTAGAGTACTTGTTTGGAAGTAGATAAGATCTAACTTTTAAAAATAATAAACACCAAAAGAGAAACTAAATGAAGTTGAACAATTTGAATAAAGTTACATAAACCAGACTAGAACCCAGTTTTCTTGAGACTAGCTCCAGTATACATTCTATACACTTTTCCAAACTGGATTTAATGGAAGAAAATAGGGGAAGCTGTACGTAAAAGTCAAAAGGAAATCCCAGGATGGGAAAACACTGTATCTTCCTGAGTTTTCTATTTCACAAAGAATGCCAATACACCCATTAAAATCACATTTATATCAAAATCAGCAGAAGAAATGCTTTCATTTTAGAGAAAGTACTTTGCTATTTTATCATTTTTCTTCATAGTTTCTTAGTACCCTCTTTCCAAAAAGTTTAAAATTTTATAGTAAATGAACATTTTAATATAATAAATATGTAAATAAGGAGAACCATGAGTGAAATAAAAATAAAGGAAAATGAAAAAGGGAAAAGGAAAAATTGCACAATTGCTATTCAAATTCCTAAACAAATTCCACATAGTTCATTTGCTGAATGTTCCTGGACAAGGAATCCTATTTCCTATTTCCTTAAAGATCATTGAGTCATTAATAAATAAATATTAAATGAACAAAAAAAACATGAAATAATTTAGAACATAAAAATATCTCAATGTCATCTGAGTTTTTAATTATAAAAAAATTCATGACAAAGAAAACTTTAATTTTATATTTTGGCTAGTTATCTGCACTGAATAAATGAAGCAGAAACAAAGAAAAAGGAGAGAAAGAACAAATCAAAGAAGCAAAAAGAAATAAAAAAGTAGTCATGAGACACAAAAGGTATAAAGAAAACTAGGGATAACACAATGAGGGGGAAATAAGCAGGTTCAACAGAAAAAACTGCAATACTTTCTCCTTACTCTACAGATCCTCATGTAAACTATTGCAGGGATTAGCATTTCTTTACAAAAGCATTTAATCTCTTCCTTACTCTTTTATCAGACAATCCTCCAAATAGAATAGCCACAGACTTCAGTTTAAGAGAATGATCCTAAAGTTCCAAGGATGTTCAACCTTTTTTTCTCTCTGCCATACACTGGAAAATTAAGAGTTGTCTTGGACCATACATATAAACACAAGCACTAAGAAAAGCTGATGAACAAAAAAAGAAAAAAAAAAAAGGTCCCTGCATACTTTCTGCAATGTCAGGCACCACAGGCAAGCAAAACAGTCCTCAAATAATGTGCATCCCTGAGATCTAAACCATAGAAAGCAGTGATTAAGAAAATAAAACCAGGCAGTGCCCTAGCTCAGTCAGTAGGGCCCCAGCCACATTCACCCAGGCTGGTAGGTTAGAGCCCAGCCGGGGCGTGCCAAACAACAATGACAACTGCAACAAAAAAATAACTGGGCGTGGTGGTGGGCACCTGTAGTCCCAGCTACTTGGGAGGCTGAGGCAAAAGAATCACTTAAGCCCAAGAGTTGGAGGTTGCTGTGAGCTGTGATGCCATTGCACTCTACCCAGGGTAACAGAGTGAGACTGTCTCAAAAAATAAAAAATAAAATAAAACCATAGGGCCAGGCAGTGGCTGATGCCTATAATCCTAGCACTCTGGAAGACTGAGATGGGTGGACTGCTTGAGCACAGGAGTTTGAGACCAGCCTGAGCAAGAGTGAGACCCCTACTCTAAAAACAGCTGAGCATGATGGCAGGCACCTATAATCCCAGCTACTTGGGAGGCTGAGGCAAAAGAATCACTTGAGCACAAGAGTCTGAGGTTGCTATGAGCTATGATGCCACAGTCTTCTACCAAAGGTAACAAAGTGAGACTCTGTCTCAAAAAAAAAAAAAAGGAACATGTAAGTTAGGCAAATTTAGATTCAGATTTCATGTCATTATTACATTGGATCGCACACATATAGAAGCAAAAAAAACACCGGTATGCATTTTATTCTATTTAAATGAAGGAGCAGGTATTTCATACCAAGCCACGAAAAAGTAATGATTATTAAGATGAAGGTTCTCAAAAGATCAGTTGAAAAATCATACATTTCATTTCTCAATAAAACTCAAGTATTACCACATGAAAGATTTCCCCCCACACCTCTCTTCCAACAGTTACAGGGATACAATATAAGCACACTATATAAAACAAGGGAAATTCAAATGACATATCTAAAAATATATCTGTATTTACCTATATATGGTAGTATAATTTTAAATTTCATCAATAAGTTACAGATATAACTGTAAATGGTTAAAAGACAACTGACACTCTATATACTATTTTGTAATATCTATCGATCTCTTCGGTTTTAAACATTCTCTGTGCCATACTCAGTGACATTATATTTGATTTTATTCATTCATTCTTTCCAGCACTACTGAACAACTACTACAATATGCCAAAGAGTTTACCAGATGCTAAAGCAAGTCAGACAGTATTCCCATGCTCAAAAAACTGATCCTTGTAAGAGAAAAAAAGATTCCTCTCATGGTCCCATTCGCCACTCACGTCTGCACGCATCTCTCTATCTGTAGTACCTCTATTCAAATTTTTATACTGTTACATCATCCTTGATCCCCATTAAATCTTGCTGTTCTTTAAGATTCCAGCTTCCTCTCTCTTCTCTGATTGGTGGGTCCACTGAGACAGCAGACAAAGTAGAAGTGAAGATCAAACCTTTGAGAACATCAGGATTTATATACTACATCTAATCTCTGTTCCATTGTTGTTACCTGAACTCTTCAAAGGACATCCTATATTCAACTGTCAGCTTCCTACATCAGCCAGTGTTACCTCTATTCACCAAGTAAAAAACTTCGAAATCATCTTTGACTTCTCATTTCCCCATATCAAGTCTATTATAAAATCTTCTTTTAACTTCTTTCCCTTTTCATTCACAAGGTTGCTGCCTTATTTTAAACCCTTATCATCTATCAACAAGTCTCTTGGCTGACCTCCTTATCACCATTCAATTCTATATTGGCTCTGCTGTTACCAGAATTAACTTACTAAAAACTTTTAATCACTCCCCACTTCCTATATATAAACTCCTTACCATACAAGTTCCTTCAGAATCCCCAATGTGTATTTCATATTAGGCAAATTAAAATTTATTGTTATTTAGATCTTGTGATCATCAAAAAACAATTACTAGACTAATGGAAACAATATTCCTAGAAAATACTATGCCGTTCAGTACTATTTTTAGGTATTGATATGATAGAAATAATATCAATATCAAATAATAAAATAATATCAATTCTTTTCTTTCTTTTTTTTGGAAACAGAGTCGCACTCTGTAGCCAGGGCTAGAATATAGTGGCATCATAACACACTATAACCTCAAATTCCTGGGTTTAATCAAGCCTCCTGACTCAAGTCTCCTGGATAGCTGGGACTACAGGCACATGCCACCACCCTCAGCTAACTTTCATGTTCTTTTGTAGAGACAGGGTTTCACTATGTTGCTCAGGCTGGTCTCAAACTCCTGGTCTTAAGTAATCTTCCCACTTCAGCCTCCCAAAGTGCTAGGATTACAAATGAGACCCCATGCTCAGCCCAAATAATGCAAAGTCCAAATACTCTAGAAATCATTTATCTGTACAGAGGCTGGAATGAATGAGCCTGTTGGTTAGGAAGATGCATCCCAGAAACTGCCAAAAGTCAACCAAAATCAAGGTGATTCAATTAGTTCCCCTTCTCTTGGATATTACTGCCTAAAAAGAGACCAGGCACAGGAGCCCATGCCTATAATCCTAGCACTTAGAGAGCTTGAGGTAAGAGGAGTGCTAGAGGCCAAGAGTTTGAGACTAGCTTCAGCAACACAGCGAGAACCTTGTCTCTTCAAAAAATACAAATACTAGCTGGGCATAGTGGCATATACCTATAGACTGGAGGCTGAGACAGAAGGATTGTTTTAGCCCAGGAATTTGAGGGTGCAGTGAGCTATGACTATGCCACTGCAATCCAGCCTGGCTGACAGAACAAGACCCTGTCACAAAACAAAACAGGTTGGAAAGAATAATGACAGAATCTTTAGGACTACAGTAACATAATAAATAAGTGCTCCCTGGGGCACTGTTTCCAGATAATATCAATTAAGGGCTATGATCCATAGGTGGATCAGAAAATTTAATGACAGTATCTGAAGACAATTTATTCTGTCTTTACTAGTATCAATGGCTAGGGAGTTTATATGCTCTCTCCTACTTAAACCTAAAACAACTTTGTATTATCATCCTATTTCATATATGAGGATATCTCAGAGCTAAGACCAAAATCCAAGTCTAACAGAAAGCCCATGCTCCTTCCAATGTACCAAGTGAGTACATAGGAATTGATACTCATTACCATGTCACTTTTAAATCTCAGCCATTTTGTGGTTTTACCTATCCTGTTGAGATTTTACACTTCCTTAGACCATTTTCTGCTACTATAACAGAATATCTGAGACAGGTAATTCATAATGAACAGAAATTTATTTAGTTCATGGTTCTGGAGGCTAGGAAGTTCCAGAGCATGTAACCAGCATCAGACAGTGAGGGCCTTTGTGCTGTGTCATTCCATAACAGAACGTAGAACAAGAGAATTCAGGCAAGAGAGAAAGCATGAGGGAGTCAGGCTTGCTTTTATAAACCCACTCTCTCAATAACTGATCCACTCCTGTGGTAACTACATTATTCCATTTATGAAGATTCCATCATAATTCAAACACCTCTTATTAAGCCCTACCTCCTAGCACTGTTGTAGAGATTGTTTCCACTACATCAATTTTGGGAGACATGTTCAAACCACCACACACTCTAAACAGTATCATTATATAAGAGTTTTTCTATCAACATGAAATTATTTTTCTCTCTTAAACTTTGCAAACAAAGTAACTCGAATGTGGTAGTTATTGGAGAGAAAGACCTAATTAATAGTTAAGACAGGGAAAATCATGAAGAGGACAGAATCACTGTGACCCCAGGGCCCAGAGCCCAGGGCTGCTTTCAGCTGAATAGAAAGCCAAATATTCAGAGATGTGTGGATGGTAGGTAAAGACTAAGCAGGAAGAACACAAGAAGACATCTGAGCTAGCTAAATGTCCTAAAGTAACCTTTCCTATGTGAAACAAATGAAAAGGAGCAGAGATAGTCCCATAGAGCAAATGAATCACTTGAGATAGACATACAAAAGAGCAAGCAGAATTATCAAGTAGTTAATAATTCTGTATTAACTACACAGAAGGCCTTCAGTGGGGTCAGGATGGAAGAATTTTGAATGATCAGAAACTTGAGGAACATCTGATAAGACTCCAACCTCAGGAATAAAAGAGAGATTTTTACCTAGAAAAGCAGAAAATATACAATAGGCACAACCATGAAAATGTTTATAATTTCCTCAGGACTGCTAACCTACTCTAAAATTTCCCCTGGAGTTTAACATAAATTAATTGCTAAGGAAATTAATAGTCATTTTTAGGAACAGCAAGAACTGGAGAAGCTCGAAGGACCAAATACTACACATAACCATAAAGGACTAAAAGAATAGGCAGAAGCAACTTTTAAATGAAAAGAAAAGCAGAGAGATGAAAAAAACCTCTTACAAATGCATGCCTTCTACAGAAAACAATTATTTAAATCTGGATAAACTAAAAAGAAACAACTATTTAAAAGCACTAGAGAATTCTAAAAGCAGACAGTAGTGAACGTAGAGTTTACTTCTGAAAAACTGTAACTGGAAGAAATAGAACTGTAAGTTTGATTCCAAAGTTTTTTGCTGAGATCCATCCCAGCCCTCACAAATGTGATAAAGGAAACAAGGCAGCTACACAGCTCAAAGAGGTAAAAATATGTCAAGTCTGAAAGTGCAGGTGAAAATTCAAGGTGCATAAACTGGGAGTGAAAGAACCACAGAGAGATCAAATCTAAAATCTGAGCATAAACTCAAATTCCTGGCTGATAGCTAAATTACACAAGTAAGGGCACAGGGGTAGGGGTTGCAGTACCACTGAAACACCCAAGTTAGCCTGGCACAAAAGCAGGCAGAGATCACAGAGGATCCTATACTTGAAAACTGCATGCATTTGATGCTTTTTTAATTGAGTATATTCCCCAACCATACTTTAGAGGACAGAGACCACTATTTGCAGGTAAACTAGAAATCAAGAGGGCCAGGCACAGTATCTTATGCCTGTAATCCTAGCAGTTTGCAAAGCCAGGTGCAGGAGGATAGCTTGAGCTCAGGACTCTGACACCAGCCTGAAAAGAATGAGATCCTGTCTCTACTAAAGATAGAAAAGTTAGCCTGAGGCAGAAGGATCCCCTGAGCTCCGAAGACTGAGGGTGCAGTGACCTGTGAAGCCACTACACTCTAGCAGGGGCAATAGAAAGAGAACCTACCACACACACACAAAAGAAATTAAAGTGTTATTCCTAGAAGTAAAAGACACACAAAGAGAGTGAATTCTAAAATCTGAATATAAAAAAAGTCTCTGCCCAGGCTAAGTGTGTCTCTCATATCTGTAATCCTAGCACACTGGGAGGCTGAGGTGGGAGGACTGCTTAAGCTCAATAGTTGGAGAACAACAAATTTCATTTAGTTCAGGTTCTTGATATAAAACGGTAACATCAAATCAGCTAGAGAGATAAATGTATCATGTTTTAAGTTAGGTTTTTTGAGTAGACAGAATAAAGTTTTATTTTTAATATAAAGTTTATAAAATAAATACTTTTGTATCTAAAAAAAAAAGAGTTCAAGAACAGCCTAAGCAAGAGTGAGAATCCATCTCTACTAAAAATAGAAAAATCGGGGTCGGTGCCTATAGCTCAGTGAGTGGGACGCCGGCCACATACACTGAGGCTGGCAAGTTCCAACCTGGCCCTGACCTGCTAAACAACAATGACAACTGCAACAAAAAAATAGTCGCGTTGTGGCAGGTGCCTGTAGTCCCAGCTACTCAGGGGCTGAGTCAAGAGAATAGATTGAGGCCAAGAGTTTGAGGTTGCTGTCAGCTGTGAGGCCAAGAGTTTGAGGTTGCTGTCAGCTATGATACCACGGCACTCTATGGAGGGCAACATAGTGAGACTCTTTTTCAAAAACAAAAAAATTAAAAATTAAAATTAAAATTAAAATAGAAAAATTAGTCAGACATGATAGAGTGCACACCTAGTGCAGTGCTCACCTGTAGTCCCAGCTATTCAGAAGGCTGAGGCAGGAGGATCACTTGAGCCTAGGAGTTTGAGGTTACAATGAGCTATAATGATCCCACCTCATTCTATCCCCCCCCCCAAAAAAAAAACTCTGTCCAAATTCTAGGGTAACCACCAAATTACACAGGTACAGAAGAGCCTTCCCTCCACCCTGCCCCATAGGAGAACAAGATAAAGTAGTAGGAAATCAGCTAGTTATGGCATGCTCCCAGCTACCTGGGAGGCTGAGATGGGACAATTAATTTGAGCCCAGGAGTTTGAGACCAACCTAGGCAACACAGTGAGACACTTTCATATATATAAAATCAATCAATCAATCATTAATAATAAAGAGAACAAAAAAGAAGAAAGGAACACAGATGGCAGCTGCTGTACACTGCAGGAGAAACAAGTCTGCAGTTTGAGTCCGGGCAAGTTAATAGTCACTGGAACTACAGCAACAACAAAACAATCCTGCCTCACTGCCCATAGCACAGTGGTTACAACGCCAGCACATGTACCAAGGCTGGCAGGTTTGAGCCCAGCCTGAGCCAGCTACACAACAATGACAACTATAACAAGAAAATAGCCGGGTGATGTGGTTGGCAGCTGTATTCCCAGCTACTTGGGAGGCTGAGGCAAGAGAATTATTTAAGCCCCAATTTAAGATTGCTATGAGCTGGGACACCAAGGCATTCTACCTGGGGCAACACAGTGAGACTGTCTCAAAAAAAAATTCTCAGAACACTACAGCCTGGCATGCACCTATAGTCCCTGCTACTTGGGAAGCTAAGACAAGATGACTGCTTGAGCCTACAAGTTCAAAACCATCCTGGGCAACATAGCAAGACCCTCATCTCTGAAAAAAAACAAAACAAAACACACACACACACACTACAATGCCTAAGTTTCAACCAAATATTATAAGGCAATGAAAAGAATTGAGAATAAAAAGCAGTCAATAGAAATAGAAACTGAGGCTTGGTGCCTGTACCTCAGTGGTTAGGGCGCCGGCCAAAAGCACCAGGGCTGGTGGGTTCAAACCCAGCCCAGGCCTGCTAAACAACAATAATTGCAACAAAAAATAGCTGGACGTTGTGGCAGGTACCTTTAGTCCCAGCTACCTGGGAGGCTGAGGCAAGAGAATCACTTAAGCCCAAGAGTTTGAGGTTGCTGGGAACTGTGACGCCACAGCACTCTACCGAGGGCAACATAGTAAGACTCTATCTCAAAAATAATAATAATAATAATAATAATAATAATAATAATAATAATGTGGCTCAAGGGTAGGGCACCGGCCCCAAATCCCAGAGGTGGTGGGTTCAAACCTGGCCCAGGCCAAAAACGGCAAAAAAAAAAAATTTAATAATAATAATAAAGAAAGAAATCGAAACTGACTCTGAGAGGGCCCAGATATTGGATTCAATGACTTCAAAGCATCAAATATATTTAAACTATGAAAGAAAAAGTACTATATATCCAAGGAACTAAAAGAAGAACAAGTCCTGATAATTGAGAGAAAGGACATCTCAGTAGAAAGGAGAAACTATCAAAAGAAATGGAAATTCAGCCCTAGCTAAAAAGTATAACCAAAATTAAAAATTAGATGGGCACAATAGCAAATGGTGATGACAAAAAGAAAATTAGGGAACTTGGAAAACAGATCAATAAAAATGACCCAATACATAGAATAAAGAGCAAGAAAGACTTTAAAAACAAAAATGAATAGAGCTACAAAGATGGGTGAAATAGCATCTAATATTAATAACATAACATGTAAATAACTGGATACATAAACAATATGGAGTATCTTAAAAGCATTAGAAAGAAGCCAGACTCAAAGGTTACATACATACCATATCATTTCATTTCTGTAACATTCTCCAAAGATGAAACTATGGGGCCAGAGAACAATCAGTCAGAAGCTAGCTGGAAGCTGAAATGACTTAACAGGGATAGCACAAGGTAATGTTTGGGGGTGATGGAACTATTCTGTATCTTAATTGTGGTGCTGGTGGTCACACTATTGTGTGCTTTTGTCAAAACTCATAGAACCGTACACCAGAAAGAATGTTATAACATTTAAATTACAAAGAAAAAAATCAGCAGTAATTTTTAATACTCAAAAGCATCAAACATATTAACATGGTATAATTAAACCACTTTTAGATCAAAAACACCAATGACACTGCTACATTTCCATCCCAAGCATACTTGATCAATAGTCAACCACCTTCCCATAGCCATAAACAATATACATAAACTTTGGATTTTAAAAACTGGCGAGAACTTTTGTACTTCTGCCACAACAGAATGATGAAAAGGTTCTAGAATGAGAAAAAGACTTAATGTATGACTTCATAAAAGCTTCTTAACATTTAAGATTCCAATTTCCTTAAATGTGAAATGAAGAAAATACAATTCTCATTATCATTTTATGTGTTACTACTCTAACCACCAATTAAATTGTTAGGCCACCCTATATAACAGTGCTGAGCACATTGCTGACTTTCTCTAGTAGGCTATTTAATACAAATTTTGTGTAATATTTTATTAGTTCATTCATGACTTTCCATTTGTCTCTTGACAGATTTCTGTTCGCACAGAAAACAATGAAAATCCCTAAATAAGCACTACATTTATGGACTGCCTATAATGTGCTATGTGACTGAAATAAAAAATAACTATGATACCATCAGTGTCTTGTTTTTTAAAAAAAAGCTAAATAATCACAATACAAGGCAGTTATTGGGAGTAGAATTCCCATTCATTTTCAGTTTTTCTAATTCCTCCAGGGTATACCTAACATTCCTCTATTATCAAAAATTTCTTAGACTTTTTATAGGGTCAACAAGTCATGTGCTTTGGACACAATCTTTGGTAATAGTTTTGGAAGCTAATCAAAATCCCATGTTATTTCTATAGTAACTTCTATGAAACAATAATTATTCATTGTTACTATACAAGTTAATTATCTCTGCAAAAACAGATCAACCATCCTAGTTCCTAACCTCTGTGAAAATGCCTTCAGTTATTTTTTTTCAGAATGTAGTTGTTATACCCCAAGATCTTACAGTGTTTAAAATATTCCACTCTTGGCTCGGCGCCTGTGGCTCAATCGGCTAGGGCACCAGCCACGTACACCTAAGGTGGCGGGTTCAAATCCCCAGCCCGGGCCCGCCAACCAACAATAATGGCTGCAACCAAAAAATGGCCGGGCGTTGTGGCGGGCGCCTGTGGTCCCAGCTACTTGGGAGGCGGAGACAGGAGACTCGCTTGAGCCCAGGAGTTGGAGGTTGCTATGAGCTGTGAAGCCATGGCACTCTACCCAGGGGGATAGCTTGAGGCTCCGTCTCAAAAAAAAAAAAATAATAATAATAAATGAAAAAATAAAAAATAAAATGAATAAAATAGCAAACCCTCACCCCCACTCCACCCTTGGACTCTCTGTTTCCCTTCTTCATTATTTGTCTATTGTCTGTCCCCTACCCCCTACCCTGCCCCTGTCGCCTGTTATCATGTAAGCACCAGGAGGGCCAGGGTTGCTGGCTGCTTTGTTAAATGAATGAGCAAATATGGTGGCTTCCCAGCAGACTAGTAAGGAGAATTCACTCATGAGCGTGCAATCAGACTGGCTACTTTCTTTCCCTCACTTTCCTCATCAGTGCGTTGAGGTAACAGTAGCTCATCCTCCTAGAGGTGTCTGATGATGTCACAGGTTACCATATGCCAAGCATAGAGCCTGGTGTCATGCCCAGACACCCAGGACAAACTCTGGAGACAACTTATGGGGGCTCCCACTGCTCCAGCAGGTGGGGTGACTGGTGCCCAGGAAAGTCCTTACCTGAGTCCCAGAATCCTTTGTGGCCCTGGGCATTCCAACCTGCCAGGTACTTTCCCTACATGATCTTGTTTCTTTCTCACAACAGCCCCTGTCAGCAGCATATTCCCCATTTCACAGATAACAAAACTTACATAGGTGATGTGATCTGCTCCAAGTTGCACAATGAAGTGGCAAGCTAGGATCTGACTCCAAGCCCATCAGGCTGTATGGTCCTGATGCTAACTACATGGCTTACAGAGATCCCCGTCGTCTTTCCTCTGCCTCCCCTCTGCGCCGTGCCCTGAGTGTTTGGCAACCAGGGTCCTCTGGGCAGATGCCATGGCTGGCCACGAGCTGAAGGCACATTTCCAGCTTCCCAGGGCCACCATTTGCTGGGAGACTTGGACAAGGTGCTTCCCTCCTCTGGACCTCTGCTGTCAAATGGGGATAAAAATAATAAAATACTCACCTTTCAAAGGAGCTAGAAAGTAGGAACAACCAAGCAATGACGTTTGGCACACACCACGTTCTCTTTAACTGTCAGCTGGGATTATTTTTATCATTGACACCATTTTGGGGGGCCTCAGGCTGGTGTTAGTACCTGCCAGGTGCCAGCCCCTTCCTGCATCCCGACAGTTTGGCTGCAGGCCTGGGTGGAGGCTTAGAAGGAAAAAAGGAGGAAGGGCTAGCAGGGGAAGTTGCTGTTTGTTTTCTGCGTCTGAGAGCCTCCTAATCTGACCCTAGCCCCTTCCTTTCCCTGCGGCACTAACACACAGGCCCCTTTCACTGGGAAATCTGCCCTTGGCCCTTAGTCCTTGAAACTATGCTCCCTAGATAAACCCACCAAGACCCCACCCTCAGCCCCTCAGCCCCTGAGAGAAGATTCCACACTCCAGGCTCCTAGCCCCACACCCATCACAAGGCCTAGTGGTTGTGATACAGTAATACCAGAGGACTCACATATCTCTGTGCAGATCCACGCATATACACACCTATTTATGCACACTCACACGCGTGCCCACAAGCAATAATCCTGAAACTTCTGCTTTCCTTACAGCCAGGTCTGGGGGGAGGAGGAGCTCTTTAGGGGCCACATCAGGGCAGGATGGGGGGGGACTCTCTCTTCAGCACCCCCTTCCTGTCCTATTTCTCTCTGTGTCCATCCATCTCCATCAACCAGTCCCAGCAGGGCCCTGCTCACTCCTTCCCAGCTCCCCTTCCGTCCATCCACCCATCCATCCATGCACAAGTCTGTCTGTCATCTGCCTGTAGCCAGCCCAGCAGTGAGCAATCTATCCTCACCTTGTCCTGTTCATCACCTCTGCCACACCACGGCACCAAGACCCTGTCCCCTTTCTCAGCAGGGTCTCTCATCACTCGTCCATCCATCCATCGATCCCCATCCATCCATCCTCCCACCCCCTGAGTGTTCTCCTTCATCTGTCAGTTGATCTGTCCATCCATCCTTCCTTCCTTCTCCCCTTGACTCAGCCCCTCTCAGCCCCCTCTGTGTCCCATCCATCACTTCCCAGACAGCCTTGCCCAGCCAGGTAGCCACCTCCTGGCAGTTCTGTCTGTCCACCAGCCCATCCATCCATCTGTCTGCCTGCCCATCCATCATGCCACAGGCCACTTGTCCATTTATTGCCACCATTCACATGTTTCCTAGTGGGGCTCCCTAGGGTGTTTCTCAGCCAGCACAGGGAAAGGGTGTGTGTGAGTGTTTGTCTGTAGATACCCGTGATCGCCAGCGTGCACTGTGATGACCAACAGAGGACCAGAGACCTGGACACAGTCCTGCCTTGGGGACCTCTTGTTGTGAGGGAGTGTGTGACTGCACGTATGTATGTGGAGGGAGAACTGTGAACTTTCCTGAGGGCAGAAAGAGGAGTGGCACTTTGCTGTATCTTCCTAAATGCTGCCTGCACTTCTTCTTCTTTTTTTTTTTGGCTGGGGCTGGGCTTGAACCCACCATGTCCGGCATATGGGGCGGGGCCCTACCCTTTTGAACCACAGGCGCCCCTGCACTTCTTGCCATATGCATCAATGGCTCACGGGAAAATAAATACATAATTTGAGAAATATGATAAGAGCTTTCCCTCTTATCTCCTGATTCCTTTAGAGGTGCCTGACCAATGCCCAGCACTGTTGGGGGCCTAGGCATCCCCAGCCCTGTAAGTATCCTTGCTTAGGGACATCCAGCCCTCACTCCCCCGAAGGCTCTCTCTTCTCTTCCTGCTGCTGAGAGAAACGAGACAGGCAGAGAGAGACAGAGACCGAGACGCAGAGAGATGGAAAAAGCTCAGCGTAGGAAAGTGCCCTGGGGCGGCGCCTGTGGCTCAGTGAGTAGGGGGCCGGCTCCGTGTACCGAGGGTGGAGGGTTTGAACCGGCCTCGGCCAAAGAGCAACAAAAAAATAGCCGGTGTTGTGGCGGGCGCCTGTAGTCCCGGCTGAGGCCAGAGAATCGGCTGAGCCCAGGAGCTGGAGGCTGCTGTGAGCTGTGACGCCACGGCACGCTACCGAGGGCAATAAAGTGAGATTCTGTCTCTAAAAAAAAAGAAAGAAAGTGCCCTGAAGTGCCCTGGAAGGGGCCTGGGCCACGTGGAAGGGAGAGACGTGGGAGGAGGCAGGAGAGCGCCAAAGGCTGCCCAAGACAATAGAGCAACGGGACGCAGAGACATGCGGGAGGGCGCTTGGCCGGGGGACTGGGTGGGGAGCGGGGAGCCCCACCTACTCTAAGGAGTGGGTCCCGGAGAACTCAAGGTCCCCCGGGGAGAAGCGCTTTGTGGAGGGCGGGGGACAGGCGGTGGGGGCGGGGCAGTCCCTCCCCCAACCTCAGCTCCATTACCCCCAAGTCTCGCACCCAGGTCCGCCCCGGCTTCCGGCTCCACAGGTGCCGCCTTTGAGGGTCGCCGCGTGCGGTTTATGGCGGGGCCCAAGCCCCTTCCCCGCGGCGAGAAACCGCCTTTGCGCCTAGTAAAATGGTCCGGGGGTTGGGGGTGGGAGGGTGGCTGCAGCCTCATTGCCATGGAAACACCGGCGGCCCTGGAGCGGTGACTGCGGATTCGACAGCCACTGTGCATATATTTGCATGTTCCTCCCTCCTGGGCCGGGCCAGCCCCGGGCCCCGCCCCTGCCAAACGCATTACTCCTGTCCTAGTAACTCACCTCCGGTACAAAGTCTTCAGCCGCTGGCCGCCTCATTTAAGGACGATTAATCACCTTCCTCATCATCTTCGTAGATAGCATTGACTGGCGGAGCTTTGCCTCTGTGCCAGGCACTGGGCTGCTTCCTTCACATTCATCACCATTTGTCCTCATACCAAAGGGCTACCCTTGTCCGGATTGATTAATACAAACGAGACCAAGTGTACGCAGTGGCTCACGTCTGTAATCCCAGCACTCTGGGAGGCCGGGGCAGGTGGATTGCTTGAGCTCAGGATTTTGAAACCAGCAAGAGCGAGACCTCATGTCTACCAAAAATAGAAAAACTAGCTGGATGTTGTGTCAGGCGCCTGTAGTCCTAGCTACTTGGGAGGCTGAGGCAAGAGGATCACTTGAGCCCAAGAATTTGAGGTCGTTGTGAGCTTTGATGTCCCAGCACTCTAGCCTGGACAACAGAGTGAGACTGTCTCAAAAAATTTTTTTAAAAAGGCTCTGCACCTGTAGCACAGTGGTTACAGAGCCAGCCACATACACTGAAGGTGGAGGGTGTGAGCCTGTCCTGGGCCAGCTAAGTAACAATGACAACTGCAACAAAAAAAATAACTGGGCGTTGTGGCGGGCACCTGTAGTCCCAGCCTCTTGGGAGGCTGAGGCAAGAGAATCGCTTAACCTCAAGAGCTTGGGGTTGCTGTGAGCTGTGACGCCACAGCACTCTACCAAGGGCAGCATAGTGAGACTCTGTCTCAAAAAAGAAAAAAAAAAAAACCCGAAGGCTGCAGAGGGTCTGCACAGCTAGAAATTGCCTCCTTGCTCTGGTCTCAGTTTCCCTATCTGTAAAAAGGGAAGGTTGCACCAGGAGCTTGCCAACTAACACAAGCAAGTGTGGAACTAGACCCACACTTGCCTGAGTTGAGCAGGCTGAGAGTAACATTCTGACTTGGAAGGCCTGCAGTAGCCCTGTGCCTCCAGTTTACCCCACACTCTCCTATGCCCTGGCGAATTTCCTCCAGGCCAAGCTCCTGGTGATTCAAGAGACATCTCTGAGAGGCCTACCAGCACTGACATTCTCCCCCCTCTGAATAGGTGCTGTTCAGGCAGGGTGCTATGCCTCTCCCAACAGACTGGGCACTGCTTTAAGGGTCAGTATCACTCTTCTTCAGGTCTGTAAACACTAGAAATGCCCAAGCTCAGGCTGGAGATAGATAAGCGCATCCCAGAGGGTCTGTCCCAGCCCTTCGTCCTGACCTGCAGATCTGCTATCTGAGGGATTCACAGAACTGGGTTGTTGGTGAGGAAACCTCAGGCTCTCCCGGAAAATAAGCAGGGTTGCCCCGCATACTGTCAAACCCTTCCCAGCACAGGCTTGGAAGGGAAGAGAAGAGCCCAGAGACCACTGGCCCGGCAGCAACACCAGGATCATCATCCCTCATGCTTAGCGAGCGTGGCTGTGTGCCCAACTCCTCCTAAACATGGACAACAATCCGGTGAGATAATTATTTTACACCTTTTTTTTTTTTGAGACAAGAGCCTCAAGCTGTCATCCTGGGTACAGTGTCGTGGCATCACAGCTCACAGCAACCTCCAAACTCCTGGGCTCAAGTGAGTCTCCTGCCTCAGCCTCCCAAGTAGCTGGGACCACAGGCGCCTGCCACAATGCCTGGCTATTTTTTGGTTGCAGCCATCATTGTTGTTTGGCAGGCCCTAGCTGGATTCAAACCCTCTACCTTAGGTGTATGTGGCTGGCGCCTTAGACGCTTGAGGCACAGGTGCCAAGCCGGGTTTTTCTTTTTTTGAGACAGAGTCTCACTCTGTTGTCCAGGCTACAGTGCCAGGGAATCATAGCTCACACCTACCTCAAATACCTACGCTCAAGAAGTCTTCTTGCTTCAGCCTCCTCAGTAGCTGGGACTACAGGTGCCCACCACCACACTCAGCTAATTGTTCTGTTTTTAGTAGAGGCAGTGTCTTATCTTCCTCAGGCTGGTCTCATTTCCTGAGCTCAATGGATCTTCCTGCCTCAGCCTCCCAGAGTGCTGGGATTATTGGTGTGAGCCATCTTGCCTGGCCAGTTTTTGCTTTGTTTTTAATGTGAGACCCTAGCACCTAGCTCAGGGCCTGGAACATAACAGGTTTTTTTTTTTTTTTTTAGACGGAGCCTCAAGCTATCCCCCTGGGTAGAGTGCTATGGCATCACAGCTCACAGCAACCTCCAACTCCTGGGCTCAAGTGAGTCTCCCGCCTCCGCCTCCCAAGTAGCTGGGACCACAGACGCCCGCCACAACGCCCGGCCATTTTTTGGTTGCAGCCATCATTGTTGTTTGGCGGGCCCGGGCTGGGGACTCGAACCCTCCACCTTAGGTGTATGTGGCTGGCGCCTTAGCTGCTTGAGCCACAGGCGCTGAGCCAACATAGCAGGTTTGTTGAATTCGCCTGATAATTACCTGTTTTCTCCCACATTCCTGCTTTCCCACACTAATTCTGCCAGCATTTATTGAATACTTACTATGTCCTGGGCACTTTATACATCATGCTTAATAAAGATCATCTCATAGAATCCACCCCTTTGGGAGGCACCTGTGGCTCAAAAGGATAGGGCACTGGTCCACATGTGCTGGAGGTGGTGGGTTCAAACCCAGCCCTGGCCAAAAACTGCAAAAAAAAAAAAAAAAAAAAGGAATCCACCCCTTTCTATACCAACCCCCCAGCTGTGACCTCCCAATGACTTTTCATATCCCCATTTTATTTATTTATTCCCTTTTCTTTTTTTAAGACAGAGTCTCACTTTCTCACCCTCAGTAGAGTGCCATAGTATCACAGCTCACAACAACCTCAAGCTCTTGGACCCCAGTGATCCTCTTGCCTCAGTCTCCCAAGTAGCTGGGACTATAGGCGCCCGCCATAATGCCCAGCTTTTTTTTAAATTGCATTTGTCATTTTTTAGCAGGCTCAGGACGGGTTCAAACCCACCTGCCTCAGTGTATGTGGCCAGTGCCTTAACTGATTGAGCTATGGGTGCCAAGCCCGCATCTCCATTTTAAAGATGAGGAAACCGAGACTCCAGAGCTCTTCAAGTCTGGCTCTTTGAAGCCAGATCTATGCTGGGCATAGTAGCTCACGCCTATAATCCTACCACTCTGGGAGGCCAAGGCAGGTGGATCTCCTGAGCTCAGGTGTTCAAGACCATAGTGAGCAAGAGCAAGACAGGGTATGTACTAAAAAGAGAAAAACTAACTGGGCGTTGTGGCAGGTATCTGTAGTTCCAGCAACTTGGGAGGCTGAGGCAAGAGGATCACTTGAGCCTAAGAGTTTGAGGTTGCTGTGAGCTATCATGACACCATGGCACTTTACTCAGGGTGACAGAATGAAATTCTGTCTCAAAAAAAAGCCAGATCAATGTGATTCTCACATCCTCATTCTTCTCCTGCCAAACTGACATTTCCTCAGCAAAGAAGGCGAAGGGCACTGAACCTGTGTACCGTGCCTGGGATCTGGCTGACTTGAAGGGTCTGGCCCAGAAATAGAATGCTGTGGGGGGCTCGGCGCCTGTGGCTCAAGCGGCTAAGGCGCCAGCCACACACACCTAAGGTGGCAGGTTTGAATCCAGCCCGGACCCACCAAACAACAATAATGGCTGCAACAAAAAGGAAAAAAAAAAAAAAGCCGGGCGTTGTGGCAGGCGCCTGTGGTCCCAGCTACTTGGGAGGCGGAGGCAGGAGACTCACTTGAGCCCAGGAGTTGGAGGTTGCTGTGAGCAGTGAAGCCATAGCACTCTACCCAGGGGGATAGCTTGAGGCTCTGTCTCAAAAAAAAAAAAAAAAAAGAATGCTGTGGGGATGAGGATCCTTGTCACAGCCCTCCAGCTTTCTATACAGGCGTGATGTGCACTTGGGTGAAGGCAGGCAACAAGGACATATGAACACATTACATGTGAGTGTCCAGGTGAGGGTCCCTGTCTGAGTGTCCCAGTGCAAGGGACTGGCATGGGGGAGGGAAGCACTGTGGCCTGTGTAGCTGTGCACATCACGCCTGAAACAGAGACGAAGTTGCTCAAAATAATACAACTCATGTGTCTGCCCATGGGTAAGTGTGTGTACAAGGACATATATGTTTGTGTGTATGTGTAGGGTGGGGTGAGCAGGGCAGCTGCCTGCATCTCCAACCCTGTAATAGACCCTCCCTGTCTCGCCAACCTGCAGGAGAGAAGGGAACGGTAATAACTGTTTTGCCCAGCAGATCCGCCTCATGTCACAGCCTGAAAATGTGCCTTGGGGCCTGACAGAGACCCCTCCCTTGTCCAGGCTTGACCCTAGTGTGCCCGTGTGCACGCGCATAGGAGTGGGTGTCTGACACCTGGCCTGCTCTCCTTATCTCCAGATTGGCCTGACCAAGGGATGCCAGCAGGTGAGGCTGACCAGGGGGCTGTTCCAGGAATGGAGTGTGTGTAGGTCTCCTCATCAGACTGGGAGCTCCCTGAGGGCAGGAGCTCTCTTGCATCACAGTAGGGATATTCCAGGGCCTGGCCTCTGCCCCTCAACTCCAGGGGCATGGTCTTAGAGGAAGGGGTATCAGCATAACAGACATTGTCTCTCAGGACTCCCCAGATCAATGCCACCTATTTGAGTTTCCCCCACCAAGCCTGGGAGGGCAGCTTTTATCAGAGGGGTTGCAGGTCCTCAGCCCTGGGCAGTGGGACAGAAGTGCTTGACTAGTGGGGAATCAGACTGCTGCCCTTTCCTGCCCCACCCCAGCCAGCCCTATTGCCCATGGACTTTGACCACTCCTTGGTTCTCTTATCAAAAAAAAACTACCAAAACTAGCCATTGAAACTCCCCGCCTCTGGAGCCCCGCACCTCACCCTGCCCCACCCTGTCTGCCCCACCCTGGCATCCAGTGCCCACAACCTGCCAATTCCATTCCCAGGAAGACCCAGAGGGGAGCAGAGCCGGCTGTTGTGGCAGGCACCTGTGGTCCCAGCTACTTGGGAGACTGAGGCAAGAGAATCACTTAAACCCAGGAGTTGGCAGCTGCTGTGAGCTGTGATGTCACAGCACTCTACCCAGGGTGACAGCTTGATGCTCTGTCACAAAAAAAAAAAAAAAGAAGAAGAAGAATAGCACTGAGGAAGCCATGAGGCTCTCACTCTCACCTGCCTTCTCTGGGCTTGAACAGCCCCTCACTGACCCCAGAAATGCTGGGAAACTGAAACCCAGAGTGGGAGAATTCACATAGCCAGTCTCAGTGGAGTGGAGATAGGAGGGGTCCTCTCCCCGCTGCTCCTACCCTGGGCACCTATTTGAGACTCACAGGCATGTCTATGCCCTTCACTCGCTGACTGTGCCTCAGTTTCCCCATACGAAAAATAGAGGATAAGGAGAGTGAGTCAGTTTTATTATATGCGATAAGAGAACCAGACGAAGCAGCCAGCGCGGAGCCGGGCACACAGAAGTTGCTTCATAAAACACAGCCACCTCCTTCTGGTCCGAAGTCCTCTCCCCCATTAAAATACACTACTCCCCAACTTCTTTAGAAGGGATCTTACCTCCCCCTCTCCTCCCCCACTGCTCCCAGCCTTTGTCCCCAGGTGTGAACCAGACTTCCCTCCTCCAAGGGAAGTGGCACTTCCTCCTCCCCTCCTGCCACCACCCGCCTGGTGATGGTTTTGCAGGGAGTGACAGGGCTACCCAGCCTGCTGACTCAGCTGTAAAGAACTGGGGCTTGCTTAGCAACGGGCAGGCCTCAGGCAAACAGAGCCCCAGCCCTGGGCAGCCACACCCCTACCGCAAGAATGCAGCTGCATTCCTGGGGGGTGCCGTGGCACTGTGCCTGTTACTGGGGGTGGGGGGGGTGCCAGACAGGCACCTTCCTCTGCTATCTCCACACGGGGTAGAAGGGAGCCCTCATACCAGGGCCCAGGCCACCATAGCTGTTTGTCGGGGTCCTAGCTCAGAGCCAGGGCCCCGCATTCTGACAGGAGGATGCCAAGGTGAGGTTGTGAAGTTCGTTCACATTCTTCTGTGACCTTGGACCAGGGTGCTCTGAGCCTCAGTCTCCTCACCTGTAAAGTGTAGCCTTCTGGTGATGAGGACAGAGTGACAGAGCACAGGTCCAGGGTTTAGCACCAGCCTGCCTCACCCCAAGGATTCAATGACAGGGACCCACATCCCTTGCAAAATGAGGGAGGTCTTCTGGCTCTGGGGCCCTAAGGGAAGACTGAAGCTCAGAGAGATGTGCACCTGTCTGAGGCCACACAGCTGCTGCCCCATCCTCGCTGCCCACCCAGAGCCTCCCTAATCAGCCCCACATCACAGGTCCACGAAGACTCCCAAGCCTCACTCTTCCCGCTGGCCAGGGCCAGACCAGGCTGGGGGAGGCTCTGGGCTTCCGTGGCCCCCTTCCTGGAGCTCCATCCAAGTAGGGGCCTCTGCCCTTCTACCAGAGCAGGCATTTCCCCAGGCAGGACCTGCATCACCCAGCCCTGGCCCCCAGCGCCACCCTCAGGCAATCAGGGGAGGAGTTTCCCTCAAGGAAACCCTCCCTCTCCTTCCTTCCATCTCTGCATTGCTGGGCTGGGGTCTTGCCCTTCTCTCTCTACCTGCCTTTTTTTTTTTTTTTTCTTTTTGAGACGGAGCCTCAAGCTATCCCCCTGCGTAGAGTGCCATGGCATCACAGCTCATAGCAACCTCCAACTCCTGGGCTCAAGCGAGTCTCCTGCCTCCGCCTCCCAAGTAGCTGGGACCACAGGTGCCCGCCACAATGCCTGGCCATTTTTTGGTTGCAGCCATCATTGTTGTCTGGTGGGCCCGGGCTGGGGATTCGAACCCGCCGCCTTAGGTGGATGTGGCTGGCACCCCAGCCGATTGAGCCACATCATTGTTGTCTGGTGGGCCCGGGCTGGGTATTCGAACCCGCCGCCTTAGGTGTACGTGGCTGGCACCCCAGCCGATTGAGCCACAGGCACCGAGCCGAGACTCTAAAAAAACAAAAACAAAACAACAAAAAAAATCTATTTCTAATATCCTTATGTGAGAGAAAACATAAGGTATCCATATTTACATATTTGTAATAAAATTCAGAGGGCAAGTATATATTTAAAACTATATTAATTGCACACACCAAAAGAGAAGAAATTTGTGATGGGTAAATTTCAAAAGGCTTGAGAGTTGTAACCAAACTTCATGTACTTATCCAAACTCCTTCATCACAAAACCAGGATGGGGGCTCAGCGCCTGTAGCTCAAGGGGCTAAGGTGCCAGCCATACACCAGCCTGGGCCTGCCAAATAACAATGACAACTATAACCAAAAATAGTAGGGTGTTGTGGTAGGCGCGTGTAGTCCCAGCTACTTGGGAGACCGAGGCAAGAGAATTGCTTAAGCCCAGGAGTTGGAGGTTGCTGTGAGCTGTGATGCCATGGCACTCTACGGAGAGTGACAGCTTGAGACTCTGTCTCAAAACAAAACAAAACAAAAAAACAACCAGGATGGGAAGCTATGAGAACAGAATTTTCTTTTCTCTTTCCTTTCCCTTTCCGCCTTCCTTTTCTTTCCTTTCTCTTCCTTTCCCTTCCTTTTCCTTCCCTTTTCTTTCCTATCCCTTCCCTTCTTCCTTTCCTTTCCCTTCCCTTCCCTTTTCTTTCTTCCTGCCCTCCCTCCCTTCCTTCCCTGAGTCTCGTTGTGTTGCTCAGGCTAGAGGGCTCTGACATCAGCCTAGCACACAGCAACCTCAAACTCCTGGGTTGAAGGGATCCTCCTGACTCAGACTCCTGAGTAGCTGGGGCTACAGGCACCTGCCACTATGCCTTGCTGATTTTTCTATTTTTAATAGAGATGGGGTCTAGCTCTTGCTCAGGCGGTCTCCAACTCCTGAGCCTAAGTGATCCTCCTGCCTTGGCCTCTCCGAGTAGGATTATAAGAATGAGACACTGAGCCCTGCCAACAACAGAATTTCTTTTCTTTTTCTTTCTTTCTTTTCTTTTTTTTTGAGACAGAGCCTCAAGCTGTCCCCCTGGGTAGACTGCTGTGGCATAACAGCTCACAGCAACCTCCAACTCCTGGGCTCAAGTGATTCTCCTGCCTCAGCCTCCCAAGTAGCTGGGACTACAGGCGCCTGCCACAACGCCTGGCTATTTTTTGGTTGCAGCTGTCATTGTTGTTTGGCAGGCCCAACAACAATTTTTTGAAAGAATCCCTATACCTTCCAGTGCCTGGGAAACTCAGAAGTTTCTCCCTGGAGTTGCTGTTCCTCTGGTGGTAAATCAGAAATGATAGAACACTTAAAAGACGGGAAGTTTGGCTCGAGCCTGTGGCTCAATCGCCTAAGGCTCCAGCTACGTACACCTAAGGTGGCGAGTTCGAATCCCCAGCCCGGGCCGGCCAAACAACAATGATGGCTGCAACCAAAAAATGGCCGGGCGTTGTGGCAGGCGCCTTTGGTCCCAGGAGTTGGAGGGTGCTATGAGCTGTGATGCCATGGCACTCTACTCAGGGGGATAGCTTGAGGCTCTGTCTCAAAAAAAAAAAAAAAAAAAAAAAAAAAGACGGGAAGTTCTTTAAAATATTGAAACAATTATTTTGTGCTTGATGAAAATGAAGTTAAAAAATATTTATCTGACAGTTTGTCTACCGCTTACATGCAGACATAAATAAAAATAATTTTTTTTTGCAGTTTTTGGCTGGGGCTGGGCTTGAACCCACCACCTCTGGCCTATGGGGTCAGTGCCCTACTCCTTTGAGCCACAGGTGCCACCCAATAAAAATAATTCTTGCTGGATGTGATGACTCACACCTATAATCCTAGCACTTGGGAGGGTGAGTTGGGTGGATTGCCTGAGCTCAAGTGTTTGAGACCAGCCTGAGCCAGAGAAAGGCCTCATCTCAAAAAATTGCTGGGTGTTGGTGGCACCTGTGGCTCAAAGGAGTAGGGCACTGGCCCCATATGCCAGAGGTGGTGGGTTCAAACTCAACCCTGGCCAAAAACTGAAAAAAATAAATAAAAAAGCAATGTTAGAAAAAAAAATTGCTGGGTGTTGTGGCAGGCAACTGTAGTCCCAGCTACCCAGAAGGCTGAGGCAAGAGAATTGCTTGAGCCCAAGAGGTTGAGGTTGCTGTGAGTGGTGACACCATAGCATTCTACCGAGGGCGACAAAGTGAGACTCTGTCTCAAAAAAAAAATTCTTATTTTCAGGATCTTTGTTTGTTTGTTTTTGGCCAGGGCTAGGTTTGAACCCGCCACCTCCGGCATATGGGGCTAGTGCCCTATTCCTTGAGCCACAGGCGCCACCCTATTTTCAGGATCTTGACTCTGCCGTATTGTAATGAGCAGTGGAGTAGCTTTTGACGCAGGTTGACTGATTTGGTAGATTGCTTTGGGTAACAAAATAAGCATGGGCTTTTGGCAAATTTTTCCATCTGTGTGCCAGGGTGGTTTTATTTCACATCTCCTCTTTACCATCTGGCCTGATGATTTTTTTTTTTTTTTTTAGACAGAGTCTTGTTATGTCACCCTGGGTAGAGTACCATAGCATCACAGCTCACAGCAACCTCAAACTCCTGAGCTTAAACGATTCTCTTGCCTCAGCTCCCCAAGTAGCTGGGACTACAGGTGCACGCCACAACACCAGGCTATTTTTTGTTGTAGTTGTCATTGCTGTTTAGCTGACCTGGGCTGGGTTTGAACCCACCAGCTTCAGTGTATGTGATTGGCTCCTTAACCACTGTGCTACAGGCACTGAGCTGATATTCTTAATTAATTGTGAAGTGCCTCCTGTTTCCAGTCAATTCAGTATTGGGTAAGATGGACTAATGGAGTGAACTGAACCCCATCCAAGTATTTTGAACCACTTTGTAGCTTTTCCTGCATTCCCGAAAAACCATTTCTAGTAAACTTTAAAGTCTGAAGGACTATAGATGTTTCCAAATAATAGCAGCTAGCCTCATTTAGCAACTATCCCTAGGCAGTGAGTTTTATATATATATACATATATATATATATATATATATTTTTTTTTTTTGAGACAATAGTGCTATGGCATTGCAGCTCACAGCAACCTGTAGCTTTTGGGCTTAGGCAATTCTCTTGCTTCAGCCTCCCAAGTAGCTGGGGCTATAGGCGCCCACCACAACGCCTGGCTATTTTTTGCTGCAGTTTGGCAGGGGCTGAGTTTTAACCTGCTACCATCAGTATATGGGGCCGGCACCCTACTCACTGAGCCACAGGTGCCACCCTGAGTTATATGTTTTATATACACTATCTCTTATTCTTTCATCAGTCCAAAAAGAGAAGGTTTTTTTTAAATCCTCATTTTTTGGAGAATACATTAGGACTCAGAGAAATTAAGTAATTTGTACAAGATCATATAATAAGGAAAGGTGGGAACAGAGATTCAAACCTAGATGTGCTTGTTTCTAAATCCCAGGCTGCCCTCTTTAACTCAGTGAGGCCTTTTCTTTTTTTTTTTTTCTGAGACAGAGCCTCAAGCTGTCCCCCTGGGTAGAGTGTCATGGCATCACAGCTCACAGCAACCTCCAACTCCTGGGCTCAAGAGAGTCTCCTGCCTCTGCCTCCCAAGTAGCTGGGACCACAGGCGCCTGCCACAACACCCGGATATTTTTTTGGTTGCAGCCATCATTGTTGTTTGGTAGGCCCGGGCTGGGGATTCGAACCCGCCACCTTAGGTGTACGTGGCTGGCGCCGAGCCGAGGCCTTTTCAATATTTAGTATTCTAACCTGGGTGGCTGCTTGGTAAACTTTGTTGAACAATGTGTTGACAGTAGTATGCCTATCTAGGAATGGAGGAGCCATCTTTTCTGAAGCTTGTTTGAGTGTGAACAGAATAGAGCAGGGATGGTGGCTTCGGGGTAGGGAGGAGAGATGGATCAACTCTGTCCCTTGCGGGACTTAGTAACTGGCAGCAATGGAGACCTGAGCTAGGATACTTACCAGGCAACCACTAGGCATCTTTGGAGGTTTAATAGATTCCTTCCTGTCTCTATAGTGCTGTTGGCATTGACTGTGATGGGTTAATGTCTATCTTTAAGATGTATAAATAACAGAAAATTTGACTTTTAAGAAAAACAATGGACACAGAATGACAATTGTTCCTAGATGCTTATACATCATGGATTTACATAGTACTAGCACCAATGGTTTGTAAAAACTCATGTCTTTGGCTCGGCACCTATAGCTTAGTGGCTAAGAGTACCAGCCACATACACTGGAACTGGTGGGTTTGAATTCAGTTTGGGCCTGCCAAACAATAATGAGAATTACAACCAAAAAATAGCCGGGCATTGTGACAGGCACCTATAGTCCCAGCTACTTGGGAGGCTCAGGCAAGAGAATCGCTTAAGCCCAGGGGTTGGTGGTTGCTGTGAGCTGTGACGCCACAGCACTCTACCTGGGGAACAAAAGTGAGATTCTGCCTCAAAAAACAAAAACAAAAACAGAAAAACCCCCAACAAACAAAAACACACAAAAAATATTCATGTCTTTGTAAACTATAGTGCTTCAGAGTACTTAAACATCTGTGTCTTAAAACTCACTGACCCGGCTCAGCGCCTGTGGCTCAATCGGCTAAGGCACCAGCCACGTACACCTAAGGTGGCGGGTTCGAATCCCCAGCCCAGGCCCGCCAAACAACAATGATGGCTGCAACCAAAAAATGGCCCGGCGTTGTGGCGGGCGCCTGTGGTCCCAG
>CAUYQV010029704.1:0-19642 GCA_963574575.1 Galagoides demidoff | reverse complement strand
GATGTATAACTTTTTTGATGATAAGCTGTAATCTATTGGCTAAAATTTTATTGAGAATTTTTGCACCTGTATTCATAAGTGAAATTGGTCTGAAATTCTCCTTTTTAGTTGGGTCTCTACCTGGTTTTGGAATCAAGGTATTGTTTGCTTCATAGAATGTGTTGGGGAAGATTCTTTCCTCTTCAATCTTTTGGAATAATTTCTGCAGTATAGGAGTAAGCGCTTCCTGAAAGGTTTGATAGAATTCAGGTGTGAAGCCATCTGGATCAGGGCATTTTTTTGTTGAAAGATTTTTTACTGTTTCTTTAATCTCAGTGCTTGAAATGGTCTGTTCAGGAGATCTATTTCATCCAGGCTAAGTTTAGGGAGAGGGTGTGATTCCACATATTGATCCATTTCCTTCACATTGTCAAAATTCTGGGCATAAAGTTTCTGGTAGTATTCAGAGATAATCTCTTGTATCTCTGTGGCATCAGTTGTTATTTCCCCTTTGTCATTTCTGATTGAGGTTACTAGAGATTTTACTTTTTTATTTCTAGTTAGTCTGGCCAAAGGTTTATCTATTTTACTAATTTTTTCAAAAAACCAACTCCTTGTTTCATTAATTTTCTGAATGACCCTTTTATTTTCAATTTCATTAATCTCTGATTTAATTTTGGATATTTCTTTCCTTCTGCTAGGTTTAGGCTTAGATTGTTCTTCTTTTTCCAATTCCATCAGATGGCCTATGAGTTTGTTGATACTCTGACTTTATGATTTTCGAATGTAGGCTTCTAAAGTGATAAATTTTCCTCTCAGCAATGCTTTTGCTGTATCCCAAAGATTCTGGTAGCTTGTGTCTTTGTTGTTGTTATGATCAAGGAAATTAATAATTTCCTTTTTAATTTCTTCCTGCACCCAGCTATCATTCAGCATAAGGTTGTTTAACTTCCATGCCTTTGTGTGAGGTTGAGTGTAATTGCTGGAGTTGAGTTCCACTTTTAGTGCCTTATGATCTGAAAAGATGCAAGGTAGAATTTCAATTCTTTTGATTCTATTAAGGTTTGCTTTATGTCCAAGGATATGATCAATTTTAGAAAATGTTCCATGGGATGATGAGAAGAATGTATATTCTTTATCTTTGGGATGGAGTGTTCTATATATGTCTATCAAGCACAGTTGTTCTAAGGTCTCATTTAAGTCTCTAATATCTTTGTTTAATTTCTGTTTAGAAGATCTGTCCATCTTTGAGAGAGGGGAGTTAAAGTCCCTTGTTATTATGGTGTTATAAGATATTGTATTGCTCAGATTAAGTAAGGTCTGTTTCAAGAATCTGAGTGCATTTAAATAGGTGCATAAATATTTAGAATTGAAATGTCTTCTTGTTGTATTTTTCCCTTGACCAATATGAAGTGCCCATCATTGTCCTTTATAACTTTAGTTGCTTTAAACCCACATGTGTCTGAAAATAAGATTGCAACCCCTTTTTTCTTCTGACTTCTATTTGCCTGAAAAGTTGATTTCCAACCCCTAACTCTTGAGTTTTAATTTGTCTTTCAATGTGAGTGTGTTTCCTGCAGACAGCAAATAGATGGCTTGTGTTTTTTAATCCAATCAGCCAATCTATGCCTCTTGAGTGGGGAGTTCAAACCATTGACATTTATTGAGATAATTGACAAGTGTGGTCGCATTCTATTCATTTTATTTTGTGAAAGTCCATTGCTTAGTTTTGTCATTTGCTTCATTGTGAAAATCAGGTTCTGTCCTTTAATTTCTGGGTGATTACTTTGCTGAAGATCCATTATGATGGTCAGTGTGTAGGACAGGTTGAAATATTTCCTGTAAAGCTGGTCTTGTTGAGACAAATTTCCTTAGTTTTTGCATATCAATAAAAATTTTAAATTCTCCTTCAATTTTGAAATTTAACTTAGCAGGATATAGAATTCTGGGCTGCAAATTGTTTTGTTTAAGTAGGTTAAAGATAGGTGACCATTGTCTTCTAGCTTGAAAAATTTCATTAGAGAAGTCCGTGGTCATCCTGATAGGTTTGCCCTGTATGTCAGTTGGTGCTTACTCCTGGCAGCCTGCAAAATCTTTTCGTTAGCCTTGACTTTAGATAAATTCATTACAATATGCCTTGGGGAAGGTCTATTTGAGCTAAGGCAACCAGGGGACCGATATCCCTCAAAAAGGGGTATGCCAAAATCTTGGGTAATATTAGGGAAGTTTTCATTTGTAATAGTCTCTAGAATGGCTTCCATTTCTCTGGGGCATTCTTCCCCTTCAGGGATACCTATAACTCGTATATTGGACCACTTCATAGTGTCCTACAATTTTATCAACGAGTGTTCTGCTTTTTCTCTCTTCTTTTCAGCCACTTTAACAATTTGGGTTATCTCAAGGGATTTATCTTCTAGCTCAGAGATTCTTTCTTCGGCGTGGTCTAATCTATTACTAATACTTTCTATTGCGTCTTTGATATCTCTGATTGACTGCTTCAATGCCTTCAACTCTGCTATGTCCTTTCTGTATTCTTCGTATCATTGATCTCTTATTTGATTCTGTTTTTGGATTTCCTTCTGATTATTATCCACTTTCTCAGCAATTTCTTTCATTGTTTTTTGATTGTTTTCCACTTTCTCAGCAATTTCCTTCATTATTTTCAACATATGTATTCTAAATTCCCCTTCTGTCATTTCGAACATTTCCTTGTAGGAAGAATCCTCTGCTGTAGCTACCTTGTGATCCCTAGAAGGGGTTACTCTGGACTGGCATTTCATGTTTCCAGGATTTTTCTGCTGATTCTTCTTCATGAGTGCTTTCTTATATCTGTTTCCTTACCCTAATTTTCCTTTCACTTCTTCTTACTCTAAGTTACTATGTTACTAACCTAAAGTTTTAATGAGTCCTTTTGGTACAAGACCAGAAGGATGGGAAGATTGAGGAGTAAGAAGGGAAAAAAGATATTAAAAAAGAAAAAAGAGAGAGAGAGATAAAGAAGAGGGGGTGAGTAAAAGGAAATATTAACAAAAAAAAAGAAAGACACAAGAATAGTATAGGTGTATAGTAGGGTATTATGACCCACCCTTAAGGACCCCCAATCTCTAGGGCTTCCAGGTTAGGTGATTAACTTAAGGTTAACAGCTCTGTGCCAGCTGGCTCAGACACAGTACCCCACCTCCACCAGGTAGAAAGGAGAGACCAAAATGCTATAAATCAAACCATAACAAAAAAACAAAAGCCCCTAGTAGGATAAAGTTGAGAAGTTAAAAAAAAACTGATAAAAACAGAAACACTGATAAAAATAAAATTCTAATTGTTAAAGAAGGCAAAAATGGAAGGTTGTATGTAGACTAGAAAAATTTTCAAAAAAAGAAGAAGAAAAGGTGAAGTTCAAAAAAAAAAAAAAGAAAGAAAAAGCAAAAACCCCCAAACCAAAACCAAAAACAAACTATATATATATATATAATTTATATTAATCTGAAATAAAAATAAAATAAAATGTCTGAAATCTAACATATGTGATAGAATACATTTCTAATGGGCTTTACTATTGATTATAATGTAATCCAAAATCCATTCATAGAATGTCGAAAATTAATTCAAATACCAATTTGAATATGTTCATTAACCCTCAATCCTACCCTGCACAGTAAAAGCTACTATCATGGTGGTGTATTCTCTCCAATTCTTATCTATACATGCATGTGCATGTACACACACACACACACACACACACACACTCTGTGATTGCATTGAATCTGGATTTGACTTGTCCAGAAAGGTATTAATTTTCTGTAGGTGTATAAACACAGTGTGCCTGGAAGCTATATCCTTTTATTATCTCACAAGTCTGTAGGTCAGAAGTCTGGTATGGCTTGAACTATTTCTCAGTTCAGAATATCACAATCCTGAAATCAAGCCTGTTGGTGGAGGCTTGACTGAGACCTTTTGTCTGGAGGTTCTGGGTAAAAATCCACCTCCAAGATCATTCTTGCTGCTGGAAGAAGTCATTTCCCTGTGACTATTGGACTGCAGTTTCATTTTCCTTGATGGCTGTCCATTGAAGATACTCTCAGCTATTAGGGGATAGTCTACTTCCCTCCCACATGGCCTCCTTCTTCCAGCCAGCAGTGGTGTGTTGAAGCTTCATTGTACTTATTTCCCTTCCTATGAACATCCAGAAAATTTTCTATGCTTCTGAAATGCTCATTTGTTTAGTTCAGGCCCACCCAGATAATCACCTTTTTGCCAGATAACAGAAAATAATCATGGAAGTGAAATCTGCTCCATATTCATTGGTTCCACGCACGTTAGATGAAGAAGGAATTATACAAGGATGAAAGCCATTGGAGATCACCCTAGAATTTTGCCTGAAGCTTAGTGATTCACATTAAAAAAAAAAAAACTACGCAAACATCAATAATCATGCCCACATTTAAACTTAGCTTTCTGATCCCAGACTCAGGCCACTGTTATAGGGAATTATTATGTTAGAAACTGATGCTTCAGTGTCACACTAGATGTAAACTAAAGCTTCAGAAAGGCAGGTGCAGTTATAGGAAATGGTGTGGTCATTTTTCTTACCTTTTCTTTCTCCTACATGTAACTTATCTCACCAATCAGAACCAGCCCCAAACTCTTGAGTTATGGGAGTATAGGGGTATATTTCAGCTCTTGCTGCTACCTTTTCAGATGTTCTCTAGGCAGTGATGCTCTTTGGTTTAAATCAATGTCATCTCATCTTTGGGAAGGAAGAGGTAGGAAGGCCATAAATGTTATGCATTAAAATCTTACTATGTCCCATTGGTACGTTTCAGGTTTTATCATTTAACCCTTCGGGCAGCTTTATTACACTTTTTACCTTCTTCTGTGAAAAAGATATGGTGAGTTCCATTTCACAGATGATCAATTAAGTTCTGGCTCACTGAGACTAAGACACTCTCCAGATGAGTGGAAGGATTGAAATGAGGTTCCATCTCTTGTCATCCCCATAATATCACCAGCAGCTTCCCATTTGGAAGATGATGAACAGCTTTACACTTTCCTAGTATTGTGTTCTGTAGGACACACTTAATATCCCTTCATGTTGAAAGAGTTAATGGTAGACATGGAATCCTGCACTGTTGACAATAAGACCTAACTGTGGGGTCACACAGATTGGCTTATCCTTGAAGTTCTTCCCAGGCCCATGGACTCCACTCACATGACTAGCTGTGACCAATGAGGTGTAAGGAGAAATGAAGTGTTCCCCTCTCAAACAAAAATGATAAGAGATATTGAGGGGGTTTGCCTTGTCTTTCTGCCTTAGCAACATCCCAGATTTCTTTTGAGGTAATTTAACTTGTTTAATCATCCATCAGCATTAAAATATGAGAATTTAAATGATGACAGAAATGCTTGGGAAGAGGGAAGCTAAATGACTTATACCTAAATTTAGATAGCTAGATCACCTCAAATCATGCACCATTAAAACTGAATCAATAGGACAAAGTAAAGGTTTTATCCATGTCACATAGAAAGCAATTTGTCAGGCACTGGAATAAACATCTCCTACCTTTCATTCCATCTCCTCCTTTCATTGCCACTAGATTCAGAAGTTAATGCTTTTCCCTGGGAATTTGTCTTTATGGAGCTACAAAAGGAATCAGAGTACACAAATGATGGTCATTATTGATGGGAACTCTCCAAGAGGGTCCTTCAGAAATAAGCAAATTACACTAATCCTGTGGAAATTAGGTGACAACAATCATTCATCCCACCTACACTGGACAATACAGAACAGACACCTACCTTTACACACAATGTGAGTCTGTGTTAGTTTATTATTTCCCTGAGAAAGGGCTGTATATGCAAAGCAACCCTCAAGCACAGAAGGAGCCAAGAAACCAAAGAACCAGGTAGACAAATGCAGTTCATCAGCATAGGGTGATTTATCAGGGAACTTCGAAGTGTGGTTAAAGTCATCTCAGAAACAGAAGCTAAGAAGTGGCATGAGAAGGTAGTCTCAGAACCAGAAGCTAAGAAGTGCCATGAGAAGGAAACTAAATATCTAAGGGCCTATGAGGGGTCTGACTCTGAGGTAGGCACTTTACATACTGTTTCTCTAAGTCTTTTTTAATTTTTTTACAATTTTTTTTTTATAGTTTGAGATTCAATGAGGCTACAGAGAATTAAGTTATGGGTGGTGCCTGTGGATCAAAAGAGTAGGGCGCCAGCCCCATATGCCAGAGGTGGTGGTTTCAAACCCAGTCCCAGCTAAAAACTGCAAAAAAAAAAAAAAAAAAGAATTAGGTTACACTGATTGCATTTGTTAGATAAAGTCCCTCTTATAATTGTGGCCTGCCCCCAAGAGGTGTGCCATACACTATGACTCCTCATCTTCCTCCCTCCTCCCCTCTGCCTGCTCACTCATTCATCTACCCACCCCTTGTATTTGCTCATGTACTGTCTTCATGTTAGAATTGAGTATATTGGATTCTTGTTTCTCCATTCTTATGATGCTTTACTAAGAGGAATGTATTCCACCTCCATCTAGATTAATACAAAAAATGTAAAGTCTCCATCTTTTTATTGGCTGAATAGTATTCCATGGTATTTGTATACCACAGCTTGTTAATACATTCCTGGGTTTGTGGGCATTTGTATTTTTTCAGATTTTGGCAATTGTAAATTGAGCTGAGATAAACATTCTAATGCAAATGTCCTTATGGTGAAATATTTTTTTTTTCTTCAGGGTAGATGCCTAGTGATGGGATTGCAGGATCAACTGGGAGGTCTAATCTGAATTCTTTGAGGATTCTCCAAACTTCTGTTTTTCTAAGTCTTTACAACAGTTCCCCAAGTTAAGTGTCAGTATTCCCATTTTAGGAAAATTCTGGGGCATTATTGAAAAACCTTCCCCCAAATGAACATGGTGCCTGGAGACCAGTGAAATGACCCAGATCAATCCAGCTGGGCAAGTTAGATGAGTTTATTAGAGGTTACTTATACAGGGCTCTCATTCCTGGTCAACATGTATTTCTTCCTGGGAAGTGACACAGATATCTCTCTCTCTCTGTCTCTGTCTCTATCCCCTTTGCATATTTACATACAATACAGATGAAGTATTCACAGTACTTCCCATTTCACAGGGACTTTAGTATTACAATTAACTAAAGGGTATTAAAGAAACTAAGGCAGCTTAAAACAGTTCAAATTGGTTTTAAGACGTATGAACATCTAAGCAAAAGGAGCCACTTAAGAATACTGTGTTTTGCATTTCTTTCAACTATTTTGTTTTGTTTTGTATCTTTAAGCTCAAAAAAAAAGAAAAAGCTTCATGAGTTCTATTCAACATTCAAAGCCAGTGATGGGGAAATTGTATTTTTCCCTCAATTCCATTCTCTAACTCATTCTTCCCTCAAGACGTGCTCTACCAAGGCTCATTAATGTTAAATACAATTTTGAAGGCTACATACCTGGTAAAAGACAGCATAGTTATTCTAATCCAGGGTTGTTGGACACCAAAGGTGAGTTCTACACTGAACCTATGCACACATGTGTGGGTCATTGTAGGGGATGCCAAGATCCAGATGACATCTGAGCAAGATGATCTGCAGCTAAAGGGTGGACCCTCAGGCCATTTGTCCACAGGAGCTCCTTATGGAGAAAGAGCCTGTTCCTTCATCATGCAGTCATTGTTAATTACTCCTCTCACCTGTATTATTCTGTGTCAATAAAAGGCTGGTACGGAGGTTGCTTAGGGCTACCCTGCAAGTAAGGGCTAGCCTGCTTCCTACAAGCTTGTACTTCTAATCCACCTCTTGCCTGGTTCCTTCCTGTGGAAACCAAGACCAGGGCCATAGGAGACTGACGGGGTCATGACATTTGGTGTAGTCAGCAGGATACAGCAGGGCACAACAGGAGACCAGGAATGTGGACCAAAGGCAAAGTGACACTGGGATGTAAGTGAAGCCTTTGGTAGAAAGTAGGGTGAAGTCCAAAGGGAAACTCTGCTCAGGGCAAGTGGGACCTTTGGTCAATTTAGAAATTATGGAATCTCACTCAGAATAAGTGAGGTGTTTTTATCAGTTGGGCCAGAATCAGGACCCACTAGTAAATGAAATAAGTTAAAAGTTTCATTTCAGACTATTTTTGGAAAAATAATATAATTCAATTCTATACCATGGGAGCATTCTGCCAACTTGGTTAGACCTGTGGTGCCTCAGTGTAAAACTGAGGAAGTTAAACCAGACCCCTACAGATGATGATGGAGAATAATTAGACTAAGAGTTAAACCACCCTTGTGCTAGGGAACTCCATTTGAAAAAAAAGTCTGGAATCATTTAGCAAAGATTCCTCCGGAAAAGCAGTTTAAACAGGAAAAACTCTGCTACCGAGGAATTGTGAAGGGTGGTACCACTAAAGCGACTGTGAGTAACAGCCTTTGAGAGGAGCTGTGAATGGCGGAACCATTAATCCATGAGTAACCGTCTTTTGCAATCTGTGAAGGGTGGATTTAGGACCACGAGTAGCAAAACCTTTGGAATAGTGAGAGAAAAATCCTTGCTTGCAAAGATTGCAGAGAAAGTATTATCCTTTGTTCATCCATTAAAGTTCCCATAGTTAAAGAAATGGTAAATTCTCTCAGCTGAGATTTTCTCAGTTTGTTTTCTCAAATTAAAAAGACCTTTGAGGGAATTTGCATTACTATCATGGTTTTTCCCTAGCAGCAGTTAATAGTTTAAATCTGTGTTAGGCTTCATCATTTAAAGAGCCCATACCTAGAATTTGGAACTTTGTCAATTACCATAATGTGCCTAGTAAGAAAAAGGCTAGACAACAGGAAGAACTGCCCTTACCACATTAAAAATTATTTTGGTTGAATACAAAAAGGAGGTTAAAGGTAGCAGCCCACATAGCTTATGCTCATTAAAGTTCTTTTCACTCTCAGACAGAATGGAAGCCTGGTTATGTACTGCATTGGGGTTGAGGTTTTGCCTATATTATTACAGAACATCAGGAAAAGAAGTGGTTACCAGCCCACTGGATTAAGCCTGGACATGAGTAGGACACCAGTACCTTAACAAATTTGTTTTCACTAACTTTTCTTTTATTCACAGGACCATAGCCTAAGTAATTTCATAATAAAGAAACCCTGGATCAATCTTCTCTGTGGGAACTGTAGCTGCCTCTCCCATATCACTGTCCATTCTCAGTAGGAAGCAGTTAAGAGCAGTCAGTGCCCTTTTTCCCTAAGAGGCAGGTGGAACTTCTATGCAGAGTGGGAAGATTGATATAGGATTTAATTATTTTGGGCTCTATAGTAAACCCCAGGCAAGCTTAGGATGCATCTTCTAAACCTTGGAAGGTTATGGCAACAGAAACCTTGAACATCAGGCTTTAAGGTAAAAGTTATTCTGGTATTGGCAAGGTAAGAGAATTTCACTTGTTGGATTTGTTTCTGTTTCAGTTGGGCAACTGATCTTTACTTAAAGTTATACTTCTCTTTGGGAATGGTCTGAGTTTGCAGCCCTTTCCCCACTTAACTTAGCTTCGGGTGATGCTTAATACTTCCCATGGAAGCATCATAAGCCCAGTAGATCAGCCCGTAGCACATAGTTGAGTGATGATTAGCACAGAGGGGACAAGTTTTCCCCTATGTCTAGTTTGGCTAGAATAATTTTCCTTTGTAACCAGATTAGCTCTGTTGGTGTATTTTTGTTGTACTATATGTATTTTCATTTCTTTTACTTAAGGGAAGCTCCATGGTGAGGAGAATGGCAGAAACAACCAACAACAGACCTTCTCCCTTGCCTATTTAGAAATGGCTTTAATATACTAGAGGGGGGAATTGTAGGGGATGCCAAGAGCCAGATGACATCTGAGTTAGATGATCTGCAGCTGAGGGGTGGACCCTTGGGCCATTCATCCTCAGGAGCTCCTTATGGAGAAAGAGACTGTTCCTTCAGCATGCAGTCATTGTTAATTACTCGCCTCACTTGTATTATTCTGTCTCAATAAAAGGCTGGTATGGAGGTTGCTTAGGGCTACCCTGCAAGTAAGTGCTAGCCTGCCTCCTACAAGCTTGTACTTCTAATCTGCCTTTCACCTGGTTCCTTCCTGCAGTAACCAAGACCAGGGCCATAGGGGCCCGATGGGTCATGACAGGTAGTAAAGTTTCCCCCTTAATATCAGCTCTATTGAAATTTTGAGTAAAAGAACTTTGTTGTGGGTGGTGTTTTAGGCATTGTGGAATGTTTAGCAGTAGCACTGGCTTCAAAGCATAAGATTCTATTAACACCACTAGTGTGACTACCAAAAATGTCTCTAGACATTTCTTTTTTTTTATTTACCCATTCCCCCCCTCCCTTCTCCCTCCCCCCTCCCCACATTCTTAGGCTATTTGGTTGTAGCTTTCATATAAAAGGTATAAATTAGTTTCATAATAGGGGTGTGTACATTGGATACTTTTTCCTCCATTCTTGTGATACTTTGCTGAGAAGAACATTCTCCAGCTCCATCCATGTGAACATGAAGGACGTAAAGTCTCCATCCTTCTGAACATATCACCTAATCCAGGTTTTACATCCTAAGTTTATTATGCACAACTTGCAACCAATAGTAATTTTTTTTTTGTAGTTCCAGCAATGAAACTAAGTTGGAACTATCAAAGAGGAAGAGTATTAAAATAGTTCAGATGCTCATATATGTAGCTAACTACTGTTAACTCACACATTCTTACATAAAACTGAAGGATAACCCAAAGTACTTGGAAGGCAGTCAAGAGCCTCCTCTATAACGGTGACAAAATTAGCAAGTTGTAAGATGACCGTGTGTGTCACTGGCATGGCAGACAGTGTTTCCTGGCAATGCGATTACACAATCTTGAAATCTGGCAAGTGCTTGATCATATCCGTATATGGGTAGCAGGTGTAAAATTGGTACAACGATGCTGGAGAACTATTTTAGTTATTTACAAGGATGTGCATGTCATTCGCACGCTTTCCCATCTAGCGTTTTTCACTTCTGGGTGGAAACTCAGCAGGTGTTTGCACATATTCCCACCCCTTCACTCTCTGTGTGTCCTCCTAGCCGCTCCACTCCTAGTGATGAACAGCTGGTTTGTAAGAAACACCTCACCTGTCACCTGCTCTGAGAGAATTCCCCCAGCCCTCTGGCAGAATCCCCTGCTCTTGCCCTTGTGCAGTGCTTTGTGAATGTTTGTTGGTGCGTTGACTCAAAGAAAAGTAATATTTTAAAATTTTTAATCGTTTTCCATCTATACTCCCTTGGCAGTTTCTAAATTACCTTATTTATGGACCACTAAGTGAACACTATAGTCTATTTGCTTAAGGGGTTTGAGACGTTGTCATAGAATGATAGTGAACTTTGTTAAAACAAGACTTCAGTTCATAAAAAATAATACTTCATTTATCATACTGAATTTTCAGTTACTTTGACAACATACCTCCACTACTTCCCCAAATCAGATGGTGAGCCTTTGGAAGGGGAAAGGCAATTAACACTGACCTAATTTATATTTAGATCTTTACTTCCAAGTACTGCATAGTATTTCTGACATGCTCCTAAAATGCACTTATTAAAGATTTGGCTAATGGGTGATGATTAAAAGTGATGGGTAGAATATGGCATGGAGGGGCTGAGTAAAAATTCAGTTTAATAAATTTGCTTCAGAACCAGGTCAATTGTTTGAAGGACTTTTGCATCTCAGAAATAGTCACTCTCAAAAAACTTTGTATTTAAGGACCAATGTTAATTCCTCTCACTAATTATTAAAACCAGGCTATTAAAATATCTCAGAGCTATAGATTTTGTGGGATTATAGATCACACCAATCCATTTATTCTCACTAATGCATGAACAAAAAAAGTTAAGCAAAACATTTAATTTCTCTTTGATATAGCTGGTATTTCCTTTATTTGCTGAATTAATTTCAGTTTCAGTGTTATTAATATTATCTTTTTTTAACTTGTACACCTAATTTTTTTTCTTTTTTTTATTAAATGATAACTATGTACATTAATGCAATTCTGGAGTACAGTGTGGTGTTTTCATATACAATTTGAAATATTTTCACCAAACTGGTTAACATAGCCTTCATGTCATTTTCTTAGTTACTGTGTTAGACAATCATATTCTACTCTTAGAAAGATTCACTTGTACCCTTGTAAGATAAACCATAGAAGTGATCCCTCCAATCACCCTCCCTCCACCCATTATTCATCTCAGTCAGTTATAGGATCATCAACTGGACTTTTTTTTTTTTTTTTTTGCAGTTTTTGGCCGGGTCTGGGTTTGAACCCTCCACCTCTGGCGCATGGGGCTGGCGTCCTACTCCTTTGAGCCACGGGCACTGCCCTGCTGGACATTATTTTTACAGTACAGGGTTGTGGAGTAATCCTTTGTCTTACAGATAGAACCTTTTTGATTAAAAGATGGCTTTCTGAAATTTACGACTTGAAAAAACAGTTTATAACTTTCATATACCTGAAGCATAATTTTATTGTTTTGAGAAAAATAATTATTACTAAAGAGTTACAAGATAGCAACATCTAACATATTCTTGCTGTAAACAAATGGGTAGGCGATGTGACTATCATTTTTGCAAATATATTTAGTAATAATGAATAAATTATTGCAAGTTGTGTATCATAATATCACAAGAATTTGCTTTTCTTGCTCAAAGGCAGTTCGTATAATTTCAGAAAGATGAGTTACTTTGTTGGCAACAATATGGCGGTGTATGTTTACCATTTCAGAGGAAAGTTATGATAATGCATTGCGCTAGAGTGTGTCTGCTGCCTCTAATTAAACTGAGAAAATTGGCACCTAAATGCTTATGCTGTATATACTGTATTTTGCATAAAACTAGAAAACAATTCTTATGAGGGACCTTTCAGAGCAGACTTACAATACTAACATATGAATTGTGTTCTGGAAAACTTACTACTCAGGTTACATGGAAATTATTCTAAATATGACTATTGCAGTTATAATAGACTGATTCTAAAGACAATTCTCATTTCCAGTACGAAAGCTAAAAAGTAAAACTAGGGGACTTTTTATGTTACATATGATGTTTAGATGTTTCCATAATAATTATGCAAAGATTCCCCAATGTGGAAACACAACTTTGTGAAGAAAAAAACATGTTCAAAGGTACTTTTTTTAAAACATAAATGAATTTAAATTAAATAGGTACATCTGATTAACATGGAAACTTAAACGATGTTTCTTCTTTTTTTTTTCATTTTCTAAAGCTGTTCATAACAAGGGTTATTTAATAAATAAAAATAAATGCAATTATAATATTAAGTTTAATTTTCACAACCAGATTGAGTGGCTTAAATTTCCAAATGCCACAGGATAGCGACTTTAAAACATCAATTTACGGTACATACAATGTTTATTAGAATTGTATGTTTCACTCCAAGAATTTGACACTTTCAGGGCCTTCCTCATAGGAAATAAAATTGATGAGCACTTGAGAAAGGTCCAAAATTTGGATGTTTTCTTAATGATCAAGTTTTAACATAATAACCACACCTACCTCTGTGTGCTTTGACAGTGCTGATCTTATAGGACTTGTTGTAAGTTAATTCAGGGAAAAAGAAAATAATCTTGATGGAAGCCAGAATATCTTTTCTTTCTGGCTTATGTCCTGTTGCATTTTCTTTTCTAATGCAAATTATGTCTATGTCAATACTCTCCTAAATTTCTGTTTACTATAAATGACCATAATTAATATACTCTTTTTTGATCTTCCTTTTATGTATTGTTGTTAATGTAACCCTATAAGGACATACCTTATGGACAATATCAAGTTATACTGATTTACTCCCAGGAGTTGGCAGATACCAAACTCAAATGCATCTATACTTCTACATTTTCCTTTTTGAATCAAGGATGCATGTAAAGGAAGACAGCTTTCTGATTCCTCATCACCCATCACTATTAATGCAAAATCATTAAAAAGAGATGAACGATGAGTTTTCTGCTTGCCATACACATTATAACCCATTTTAGAGTGGTTAGGATATGTTAATATGTCTCTTACCATGCAAGAACTATCTTTAATGCAAGCTTAAAACAAGAGTTCATAGGCATAAAAAGTAGTGCCTGAATACTTATAAAGCCAATGTCATTACTGAATTTGCTATCTCCCAACTTGAGAATGGGGATGGTTTCAGTCAATATATATTTTTTAAATTACAGTCAACTTAAAGTTTTCAAATAAATTTCTTGCTACAAATATCTGACAATTAAGTTTGTGAGTGTGCCACCATGTGCTTACATTGCAGCACTATACAAACAACTCAGTCAGGTTTCGTAACCTGAGTATATCAGCATCTCACAGCTGTGTCCCCATTGATGTGTGGTGATGTCTTCCTGAGTGGTGTTCATTATTGTTGTTGAGTGTTTTGTGTACCATGGTAAGAGTGTTGTGATTTGAATTAGAGCAACAAACAAACATTGCATTTCTAGTTAAACTTTCTAAGAGTGGAAGTGAAGTCAGAGGCATGTTAGTGCAAGTTTGTAGGATAATTTCATGAAGAAAATGACAGTGTACAAGTGGATTAAATGTTTTTCTGAGGGGAGAGGAAGCATCACTGATAAAGAGAGGTCAGAGAGACCAGTAAGGAGCAGGACTGACGAAAACACTGCAAAAATTTATCGAGTTATGTGACAAAACCATCAACTATGAAAAGCATAGCAGAAAAAGTAACTATTAAGAGAGAAACAGGAAAATCTTGAATGAAAATCTTGGTATGAAAACTGTGTGGCTCTAGCATCACAGCAATGTACCACATGGCACCATCTGTGAAAACCTTTTAGCCAGTAAACAAATAATCGTATTGCAACACACTCTACTCATCTGATCTGACTTCCAGTGACATTTTTCTTTACATGAAGGTGAAGGAAATATTGAAAGGAATATGTTTTGATGAGCTTCACATCAAGAGTAATATAACAACAGCTTTCATGACCATTCCAGAACGAGAGTTCCCAAATTGCCTTGAAGGGTAGACTGGGCAGTGGGGTTGGTGCATAGCTTCCTTGGGGAGTGCTCTGAAGATGACCACAGTGATATTCAGCAATGAGGTACATAGCACTTTTTGTAGGATGAATTTGTGAATTTACTTATCAGAGAAGGTATATTTTATTCATTAGTCAATATGTCTTGTACAGCCTTAGAGCTAATTGTCTTCAGCATCATGCTAGCATAATAAATGGAGTACTACTCTAGACAGTTCATAGGAAATTAAGCTATTTCAACCAAAGGATAACTGGGTATTGGTCTAGGAAAGTGATTGCGGAGATAAAGATAAGTATGTGGATTTTGGTTATATTTGCATTTGTGAATCCAAATAATAGGACTGGAGATCTAACCCTAACCCTAAACGTTTTAGCACCTGAGTTAGAGAATTCGGGCTGTGGGGAGCAGGTTTCGTTGGTTAAACAGCACTTCTACATGTTCTATGTTTGAGATACTTATTAAACACCCAGATACGGAAGTCAGGAGGTAGGTAGACACAGGGTCTGGGACTGAGATGACAGCTCAGGACAAGAGGTGTATTTTGACGGGATAATACCAGTATAGAAATTATTTAAATGTATGGGGATTGGTAAAATTACTCTTGCTAAGTATATAGATACTTAAGAATGAAAACTCAAAGAAGTATTGGATTCTGAAGGAACTCGCCAGGTGGAGGAGCAGGTGACAAGGATACTGATGACAGTAGTAAGAAAAAGAATAATAGCACCATCTGTCACTTACTGTGTCCTTACTCTGAACCAATTAATATCTAAGCATTTTACACTAGTTTATTAATAGACAACTCATTTAATCCTGATGACCCCTTATGCTGTGTTCACATCATCACCTCTATTTTGCAGGAGGAAAATACAAAGGCATGGAGGAGTAAAGTGTCTTGGCTGTGGTGAAGATGTTTTTTTGCTTGTTTGTTTAACAAAAGGGTGCTAGAACACATTTGTGTGTTATTGGAAATGACCTCGTAGAGAGACTAGGAAACGGCTGATGTCGGAAAGAAAGAGGATTAACCATTAAAGCTGCGCCCTCGAGAATGCAAAAGGCAAGGAAATCTAGAATTCAAAATGTAAGAAAAGAAGTTTGCTTTTGAGAAAAATAGTGTAATTGAAAGAAAAAAAAACGTGTAAATGTATAGTGTGAGTCTGTTATGAATGTAGAATTCGTATAGGAGAAGGTGAGGCATTCTCTTAGATTGCTTCCAGTTGTCACCGTTCTTGCTGCTGTTTTCAAGGAGAATATCAAAGGTGACTGATTTGCAAAGAAGACCTGAGTGTATCGTAGGGTTTGCACTCAACGCTTGTACAAATTCACATCTGTAGTCCATAAAACTAATGCTTCATGAGTAGCAGGCAAGCCCATGTATCTGGGGCATAAATTGTCTGTCTGCAGAACCTTTGATTCTGAGAAGCAGAATAAGACACGAATGAATTAAATATTCCAGGAGAAAGAAAGATAGAATTATATTAACACTTAGAAACATCTGCCTTAAAATCTAGTAATCTTGAAAGGTTTCGTAGAGGAAACAATATTTTTGCTTATACTCTTTGAATGAATGAGATTTTTAGGGGAATAATTTTGAGGAGAAGACATTCCAGAAGAAAATGACCAGGTGAGCAAAGGCACAGCTAGAAGTCATAAAGCTGATGTGACTTAAAGGTAGGATGAATAAAGTTAGATAGTAGGATACAATTCCCACAAGATATTAAGGGCAGATAGAGAAGGGCCTCGATTACCGTGCTGTGTACAGATTTATTCTGTAATACGTGGAGAGATCCGGGAGGGTTAGAAGCAGCAGAGTGATGAGGTTGTGTATTTGGAAGTAGAGAATGAGCCTCATGGTTTTGTAATTTTGGACTGTATGATATTTAATACCGCTGAGTCTCACGGTTTTGTAATTTTGGAGTGTATGATATTCAATTCCGCTGAATCTATCTACTACTCTTGAGGCTGGCATAACTTTTTCTTCTGTTATCTTCTTTTCCAAGCCCAAGGCAATGCTTGAAGACAATGCTCTTTTGTACAGTTGGATAAGAATGTCCTAGATACAGGGGTGTATTTTTGACTATTAAATAATAGCTTAATATTTTAACCACTTAGCATCCTGGCACATTTCCACTTTATACATATATAACTGCAATGGAGTTCTTGCTCACCAAGAAAATTCTTGATGACCTCTGCCAGTAAGCTTAATAAACATTTTTATAATGCGTCATTAGTCCTGCTGACTTAAAATAATTTTTTGATTGACCCCTAAAATCCCAAACAGAAAATTCAGTAAAACAGATACTTTTGCTGAAAAAAAAAAACTGTTTTACCTCTTGAGATCTAACCAAATAAAATAGTTACTTTATGAAATTATGTATGACTGTAAACTAATTTTCCTACTGTATAGAGATCTGCTAGATACGTATTAGAGAAGTTTCAATAATAATTTTTTCTTAGAAGTGTTTAAGAAATTAAATAGTAGATTCTTTCACCCTGTTCCCTATCCAATAGCTAAGCCTTCCCAGACTTTTGTTTTTTTTTTCCTATAAGGGAGTTCCCTTCATAATAGTTTTTAACCAAGATTGATATATTGGCATAGAAGTTGTACTTTTTCTTTGACATCAACGAAAAGTAAAATCTTAGGAGCATTTTCAAGACAGGAATTGATGTTTATGCATTAGCATCTCTCTACCTGGTATCTCAGCAAATATAAGGACTGGACTGGCTTTGTGCCACCACCATAGTTAGCGGTCTAGACATCAAAGAGAATCATTATCTATAAACCCATGATGAAAATTTAGATGTTGAATGTAAGATTTTAACCTAATCAGGTCATGCATTTCATAGCTAGTCCTTGAACATATGTTATCCATTAAATACTGTGCTATGTACTGGAGATAGAAATTTAAATAATGCATCACCTTTTCCATCAAGGAGCTAAAGCCCTGGTAGGGCAATAACAGGAGAAGAAACCAGGGGAGGTGTGCGCCTTCTTTTGTGCTGGCTTTTCTGACAGTCACTTTCTGACCCATATACTGAACACATTGTGACCACCTAATACAGGTAAAGCACTAACTTTGTCTGTCTCTGCTCATGGATTTTCTAAGTACTCTACAATTCTTTCCTAATTATTAATGGGTCCTAATAATACCTGACCTTTAGTGAATACTTGGTTTGTGCAAAGCCTTATCTAATTAATTTACATGTAATATTTTAGTTTCACAGTTAATTGAACTGAGTGGTATTCCTCTTGTTACTTTATAGATAATATCTACCATGAATGGCTTTTGTGATGTGCTCAAGGTCTCATAGCTTTCTGTGTCAGAGTGATAAAATGCCAATAATTAGCCAAGATCTCTGAGTTCTAACTCATTTAATTATACTATATCCCTGGAAACAAAGAAGAGACAGAAGCTATTACGTTTGTTATTTGTGTGGTAAAATACTTAGGAAATAAATGAAATTATGCAGAATGCCCAGAAACTGCCTTTCCATGGTTTCTGCTTGTTCTGCTTCTTGTCTGTGTGTGTGTGTGTGTGGTGTGTGTGTGTGTACGTGTGTCTGTGTGTGGATGCATGTGTCTGTGTGTGTGCTTTTGTGCACACACATAAATCATTTTTGTCCACCACTAGGTTACCTTTAGCGGGTGGCACTGCTGTTTATAATTCTGATTTCACTGCTGGGTACCACTCATCTTTTCCTTCATCTGTTCAGAGCTCATTCATTCTGACATCCCACATGTCACACTGTGGTGGAATTTATATTAGATATGGTGACCAAAGGTGCATGGTGCAGACACCCTGTGCTTGTTCTTATATTGGAAAGAAACACATACCTGGAAGCAAATTATTGTGCATTCTTGCAAGTTCTCTACTAGACGTCTTTAGAAATGTTTATTAGAAGATAAAGAGATGGCAATTTACGCTCAGTAGGAAAGGATGGTGGAGACTGTTGTTGTGATGAGGACATTCAGCTGAAACTTGATCATTGATAATGAGTTAGTCAAGGAGGCAAGGGAGAAGGGATAGCTCCACTAAAAATGAAATGAAAGGGCTTGGTGCAGTGGCGCAAGCCTATAATCCTAGCACTCTTATAGGCTAAGGAGGGTAGATTGCTTGAGCTTAGGAGTTTGAGACCAGCCTGAGCAAAAGCAAGACCTGTCTCCAGTAAAAATAGAAAAACTACCCTGGGGGTTGTGGCAGGTGCCTGTAGTCCCGGTTATTCAGGAGGCTGAAGAAAGGGAATCACTCGAGCCCAAGAGTTTGAGGTTGCTGTGTGCTATGAGGCCACAGCCCTCTACTGAAGGTGACAGTGTGAGACTCTGTCTCAAAGTAAATGAATAAATAATTAAGTAAAGCAAGCTAAAACATATAAAACTGTGACACTGAAAAAAATAGAAAGTTGGGGTTGAATAATAAACTAGAAGATATTTGACATATATATAATAGTAAACATTTTACATCCAAATTATGTAAATAATCCCAATAAATCAATACAAAAATGAAAAGCAATAAAATATGGAAATGATTTGAATAAGCACTTTATTCACTATAAGTGACTCTTAAAAGGCCAGTATTCATACGAGGGGATCATCAATCATCAATCTTTTTTTTTTTTTTT